>JAHDVE020003566.1:0-39737 GCA_022606495.2 Halesus radiatus
TTAATACTTATTATTATTTACCTATTATTATTATATACTTATTAATATTTACTCAATATTGTATGCGTTTTATTATATGCTAATTACTATTTACTGATTATTATTTACTAATTATTATTATTATTATTTAATTTTTATTTTTTATTTATTATTATTTACTTATTAATATTTACATATTTTTATTCATGTATTATTATTTACGTATTACTATTTCCTGATTATTCTTATTAAATTGTAAAGCCACTCATCTCAACACAGGACTGTTCCAGTGAGATAAATGGCTGATATTTTTTTGTTTGTTTTTTAAATTTAAGAATATTTAAATCTCGGCGACAGAACCGATCCCTGTGGGACGCCAGCATTTATTGAATGCGAGGAAGAGATGAAACTGTCAGCAACCGTCTGAATTGATCTCTCCCTCAAAAACTCGGTAATCCACCTAAATAAGGATACAGGGAGTCCGTTTGAAGGCAATTTGTTGACAAGTCCTCGGTGCCAAACCCGGAAAGGTCTTGGAAATGTCCAGTGAGACCGTTTGAATCTCACCGTAACGTTCCAGGCACCGCCCCCAAAAATGCGTCACATACGCGAGAAGATCACCGCACGAGCGGTTCCGCTGGAATCCGTATTGACGGTCGTTAATAATTTTGTTCGTCTCGAGGTATGTTAGCATTTTGTCGTTGATCATACGTTCCATCAACTTGGACAGAACTGATGTAACGCCATGGGACGGTAGGTATGGAGTCCGCTAGGGACCAGAATGCTCTGCTGCCGTGCGAGCAGGCAGCAAGTTTTTTGCTGATGTGTGCTCAAATTTTGACCAATTGATGATTCTCTTGTTTTCCTTTGCCAATTTGTTATATGCTGATCTGTTTTTTACCGTTCGAAATGTGTTATAGGCTCGGTAAGCCGCGTTTTTTTGTTGAAATGCTTAAGGGGAACGGCTACGGTGCCTGTTTCATATAAAACTGAATTTTGATTGGAGGCAAAAATACCTATTCAAACGGAATGATCATTTTTTTAAATTAAAGGTTTAGTAAATATCTAGTACGGATGAGAAGTATTTTTATTTTTAAAATATTAAACAGGCATCGCAGCCCGTTCCCCGCTAATAAGGAGCAATAGCTACCTATATAGCTTTAATAAAATATTAGTTCTTACTTTAAAATTTCTTCTCACTATGACAACACCTTTCCAAACCACAGAGAAACAAACAAAATCTCCTCGATGTAGTTGTATTAGCAGCTGTGTAAATAAATATGTATGTATTTTTTTGACAATAATTTCATTTGTGATCCCGCGTTACATAAATGTCAATTATTTTGAAGCCCTACCGATGGAATATCACGTGGATCTATTGAATGACACGTTGGACAAGGATCTGTGACCCTAATTGCTGGCTTGTTTGTTTTGGCGGAAGCGAACCGAATCATGGCTGACAGTGACCCGCAACAGTACGACGAAAGTGAAATGGGGTTAGACAAGGAAGATTTCGAAACGAAGAAATGGGACCGTTTCGCAGAGTGGATGCACTGCGTGTGCGTTGTAACTTTCGATTTGGAGCTGGGACAAGCGCTCGAAGACATATACCCTCCCCACGTCAAATTGACAGATCACGAAAAGTCCAACATTTGTTATTTGGCCTTCCCGGATTCAAACTCTGGCTGCATGGGAGACACGCAGTTTCACGTCAGGCTGAGATCGCGAACATCTCTATCTAAAAGCCATGTCAATTACAACAGCGAGTGTCCCGTTACGCTTCAGGCGGATTCGACCCATTTCTGGGGCTTTGTGTACTTCCGTCAAGTGAGAGACCCCACGCTCCCGCGAGGATACTTCCAGAAGAGCGTCGTTATATTAACGAGGCTTCCGTTCATTAATTTAATGTATAAAGTGAGTGCGTGCATTGCCCCGAGGTTTTTTGACGGTGGTATCACGAGTTTAGAAGCGGCCTGCCACGATATAGACAGGTGGCACCCTCTGCAAGCCGGGGGCGGAGTGATGCTGCCCTTGTTAGGGAATGTTCTACATATCTTCTTGCCGGCTGAAGGCACTCCGGATGCTGTATTCCAAGGGGTGGCGCATCCTCGAGGAACCTTACCTGCCTCTCCTAAAGATGTACACTCATATCGATCCCTCTCCAGTGTACTCTCCCATCTTCATCTTCTCTGGGAGTTGATCATAACCGCGGAGCCTATAGTAGTGATGGCCTCTTCTCCTACTGCATGTTCCTCGATGGTGCAAGCTCTAGTAGACCTGATTCAGCCCCTCCAGTATTGTGCAGATTATCGACCCTACTTCACCATCCACGATAGCGAATTTAAAGAGTTCACGAAGAAGCAATACAACCCGCCTAACGTCATCCTCGGAGTCACTAATCCTTTCTTTGCCAAGACATTACATCATTGGCCGCATACGGTGCGGCTCAACGACGCCATATCCTTCAAATCTAAACTGAGAAAAGTTGGCGTCAAAACATCTGAGCTCCCGCCTGGTGTCTACACTCAATACAAACCGTACTTGATAAAGGATAAAACGATATTAAAGCGGCTCGCCGTCAGCAATCGTTCCGAGCGTCCCGCCGAAGTTCAGGCGGCATTAGTTCGGCGCCACATGTTCGAACTGACACACAACTTCATGATACCGCTCGAGCGTTACATGGCTTCTTTAATGCCGCTGCAAAAAAACATATCCGCGTTTAGAACCGCACCTTTACCGAATCCTTTTAACCCAGACGATTTCATCAACATGCTGCAGCAGGCCGGGCCACATTTGACTACGGGTATCAAAGGAGACTGGGCGGGGTTATACCGGGCGTTCTTTAAAACACCGAACTTCAATGGGTGGTTCCAGCGCAAGTACAGCGAACTAGCTCGAACGTTGCAAGCGTTACAACTGGAAGCTTTGGCTTCCAGCGATCTGGCGAACTGGGCATCGGGTAGACAAGAAGTAGAACTTGTAGATATGGTATTAAAACTAAGAAACACAATGAGAATCAGCGAGAATCTACATCTTCCCCTGAAAGATAATACGAGAACACTGCTAGCTGAGAGACTAGAGGATATAACGCGTGTGTTACCCGATGATTTGAAGTCCATCCTCCAAAGTGCTACGTGACGTATGTTATTTTGCCCCGTTACTTGGGGTTCTAATCTCCAATTCAATTATATCAACCATTTTGTATGTTGAGTCAGTGTGACCATCATTGAAATGTGTGAATATTATTTTTTATTTTAGATTTGTAAGTTTTTACCCATTTTAATTTATGTTATTACTGTGATCTTGGGTCAATATGAATGCAAAAATAGTAAATAGAAAATGATGCTAATTTTTGTGCTCATCGTATGTTGACCGAGGATAGATTTATTTAATGGCCTAAGACATTTTCACCCATGTCATATTTCTGGTTACAATATCTAAACAACTTTCATCAATCAAACTGAGCTACGGCTATGTTTAAATTTCACTTAAATATCAAATTGCGGTGTGCCCAACGCTATTGAGCACAATTTATACACTGTGCGCCGGTTTTATAACCATCCGTTCGTAACGCTTGATACTCTTTTTAACTAATATTTAAACTACCGGCTCAATTTCTCCGTTTTATAAACGTTCGTCAGATTACCGGTCGGATGTCAGTCGTTGCCCAACGATCGCTTATCTGAAACCGTGCACTATTTTAATTAAAAAGACAAAATATAATTTGCATCTACGAAATGGATTCCTCATCGAGCAGTGAAAGTGAAGACGAGCGAATGACAATTATGCAAGACAAAAAACGGATGGATAACGAAACAGTTCATTACGTAACAGAAATTCGTTCATCAAACTGGACCTTAACCCGTTGTATACAGGCGTCAAGGCAGTTGGGTTGCGAATTTTTGGTATTGATAAAGTCGAAATCCTGTCGTCTATATTTGTAAAATCTTCGCGCAAGTCTTCATGCTTTCATTATGCTAGTGACATCTATAAAAAAAATTAAGTAACATTCTGTTTATGTTCTCAAATCGTAATTATCCGTGGCCGGTAATATGGCTCCCCTTTTTGTAAACATTTAAAACTTCCCGCCAATCTCCGTGTGACTCGAGCGCCTGCGCAGTTGATCCACCGAGTTCTTAAGTAGTATAGAGTGGGAATAATATTAATGTGTTGGTTACGGTTTATATTTTATGATCTGTTAAAGTTTAGGTATATAATATTTTTTCGCTGAAAGCAGAAGGAGCCGTCTGGCCTCGGGGAGATGGCGGCTTGGAGTGTCAGTTTGTTTATATTCAGATCTCTGTTCGTCTTTTATTCTCATAATTACGTACGTTTGGAACTCTCTCGGTATGAAATAATTATCTTTCTTTATAAATCATCAGATCCAACCGGCTAGATTTTTTTTAACACCCGTATTTATGCGGCTATACCGTGAAAAATATCAATGAAAAGTGTTGCGTACCGGGGCACCTATCATCAAAACATCACGCTTTTAAAGAGTTGAGCATTATGCATTAATAGTGAGTGCAATAGTATTTCATTTCTGTCAATTTAATATCTTAAAGTTTATGTATTTGACTGCATTTTGTACATCGACAGATTAACTAACATTGAGTGGAAACTCTAAAAGTGTTGATGAAATGGAATTGAGTAATTATTCGGCTAAGTATAAATTTTGACTTAACTTAGCATTTGCTCAGTTTTAATTGGTAAAAGTGATTGTAACAGTCTTTTGGTGCAGTATTTAAAATTCTTGACCTCGGATACTTAAGTTTTGGGTTCAACTCGATAAGTGCAATTTGAATGACCTGTTTGGGTGATTTTAATTGTCCACTTAAATAACGCATTTTTGCAGTGCAGCGGAATTTGAACCTGT
This sequence comes from Halesus radiatus, assembly GCA_022606495.2. Taxonomy (NCBI): domain Eukaryota; kingdom Metazoa; phylum Arthropoda; class Insecta; order Trichoptera; family Limnephilidae; genus Halesus; species Halesus radiatus. Next base: position 4,856 of record JAHDVE020003566.1, read on the forward strand.
CGTGTCTTCCTGAATCAAAGGCTAATGTGTAGAACAACATAGATATTTGAAACAAAGAAGATGAGCCATGAGCGATTATTATTATGAAACCACGAGCACAATGCGTGTTACCAACGTTGTTTACCCATACTATCCCAAAATCGCATCAGTGTACAGTGACGTTCCGCCCTTGTTTCTACCTACACACCAAACAAAAACACAAAACACTCCTTTTGTTTCTTTTATCTGTGGTAGACCGCTACGCGACGCCTATCGAATTTATTTATTTTCAATTGTTAATATATTTTTTGACAATGTTTGAATTTTGAGCGGCCTGATTTATCACTTGAATTAGATCACAAACTCACATTAAAAAATTGTAGTATCTAATCATTATTTTTAATATAATTTTAACTTTACAAAAATATTATATACTATGTAAGAGCCCGTTCCCACTTGTCATGTTTCGTCACAATTAAAAATCGTCTGCCCTGGTGGCTGAAGAGTTGTTCAACTGTATGGAGCTGTTCACACTTACACAACACAATTACAAATCGTCCACGATGCATTTTGTCGGCCGGATTGCCGGGGCAGAACACCCTGTTAAAAAACGTGCTGTGGCTCGCTCACTCACAGCTTTGTATGGAGCTGCTCACACTTGTCGGCTGACATGCACCCTGCTCCACCCTGCCCGCTGCTCACTCGGCTTTATTCATGCACGATTTTGAGAAATTGATAGAAAAACACAAACAAGATCCTCTTTTTTATGTGAGTACTGCACAAGTTTCCCAACTGCTCTCAGCCGTCTGGAGCCAGTAAGACTGGCATTCCCAATTGGGATATGTTGTGAGGCTGACGGTATTGAGGAGGGGAAGGAAATGGGAAAGAGGAAGGTGTGAAAGTACCTGGCTATTCAGATCTGGTCACCAAACGTGGCCAAAGTCATTTCAAACAACGTTTCGATTCTTATTGGTGGTCTCTCACCACTTTGCAACATGCCGCAAATATTTAAAGTATATTCTATAGATATTTTTTTTAATAATTTGTGAAGTAACACAAATTAATCAAATAAAATTTACTTGCTATGCCAGGAATTGAACCCGTGACCTCCGTATTCATAGCCGAGAATCGTTAATGGAGGCGATACAATTTTTTACCTTCCCGATTTTTAATCGTAGTGCGAACACAGGCACCTGACACGATTTTCAATCGTAATTTGAACACAGGCGTCTGACATAATTTTTAATCGTCCCGACGTTTTATCATAGTGGGAACAGGGCTGATAAGTTTTTTTTTAAATCAAAAATATATCTTACCAGAGTGTAAATAGAAGAATTATTTAAGTTCTTGCCCTAATCGCTAAGAAATTTTTGTAAAAAATATATATTTCTGAATAATTAATAACGTCCATGTTTAAATTTAGCATAAAATTTTAACGTATTTTAAGTAGGTAATTAAGAGAATGTACATATTATTTTCGGATCACTCGGTCCATTTTACATAGTACAAGTCTTGTAAGTATAGTTTTAATATTATTGTATTTTTTTATTACTGAAGTTGAGCAGAATTGATCCAATCAACACAAAACTCTTACATACTCGGATCACTTTGTAATTATTCCTAGTGATAGAGTTTAATAATGATATTTTTTCACTAATTTGTTGTCTTTCCATACGAATGCTTTATCTCATTTCGTCTGTTTAGGTCACAGAGCAGTTAGTACATAGAGATGCCCTAACACGCGATGGGAAGAAACCAAAATAAGGACGGCGAGTTAGGCGTGCCACCAATTTAAGTAAAACATCAAATAAGTAGAAAGGTTCGACTTGTTCAGTAAAATCCAATATTTAGTTTGACCCTTTTTATAAATGTTTTGTAATTTCATTACCGCAGTGAAAAATCACGTTAAACAAACGTGGACGGCAGTGAACTAGGTTTGTGCCATAATAGGAGTCATGTGACCTTTGCCTCCAGCCGTCGAAATGCTACTTGCACGTGCAGTATTTTACTAGCAAAATTTACGACAGTCTAAAGAACAACAAAATGCCCGTTTCTTTTGCGTTAATAATTTATTTTAAAATTGGAGCTAAGTGCTGTTTCAGGCAGGGCGGTTGACGCTCGGTTTATACCGCTCTATTGTCGAGGTATGTGCAGATCAATACTGGTATTCACGCAAAACAGCGCGCTTAAGAAACTGAGAATCTCGGTTGCCGCTCGACGCGAAGTATATGACTAACTGTGAGAGTTTTCAGACCCAACACGGTTCCCGAGTGTTACGTCTATTGAGACAACCTCCATTTTAAAATCAAACTCGAGAAGCGGCAATTCCGCGCGACAGCCGCCGACGTGTGTAGGCTCATGTCAAACCGCCGGATGCTGTAACCGCTCAGTCGGCCGCCCTATGTGAATAAGCGCTATGACAATACTTTTAATACTAGCGTGTACTTATTACTCGTGAGCGTGACAAATTGTTTTTCTTTTCAAATGTTAAAATAAAACAAAACCAAACAATATGGTGTCTTATCTTTTTTTTGACAATATAATGGATATTTCAAAGCTCCATAACTCATGATGGAAATGTTGTTGCAAATTGAAAATAATTGTCTTGACCTAGAAATTACAAGCTGATCAACCTGTGCTAATTTCATGACACCAGAGCTCATTTTTTGACAGTGTTGCTTCTAGCGCACTGGGTTTTCCGCTTCGTGCTTGCATGTAGGAATATAGATTTATTGTGTGACAGGTGTAAATCTATTTTCATTAGACCCATCAACCTTAAACATCTCCATCACACCACACAGACTTGTCAGCCCACAAATTAAAATAAAATATTGTATTACTTTTGATATTTGACTTTGACGAGTAAGGCTGCCCTCAAGTCTTTGGATTATTACCATTGTATGAAGCTGTCGCTTTGTTGTTATCCATTATTATACAAAGTTTGAGTGTTTCATTTGATTACTTTAGATTAGTTTTTACCAACTCCTTACTTTAAGATGCAGAAATTAATTCCAAGGATCACCACTCAAAAATACACTCTACGTAAATTTGTGGTAGAAGCAAAAATACAAATGATTTATCTGTAAATTCTATACTTAGGAAAATGTCCAATGTTTACAGTGAATAAAATTTTTAACCTGCGTAACGCCAATGCGCCATATGGAGCATCCACCTCATTCCGTTGAACGCCAACGCGCACTATGAAGCCATTTGGAAATTGTCTTGTTCTCAAGGGACTTTGAGCCTTAAATATGTTCATACAATACTCAAATAATTTCATTCGATCGAAAAATGAATGCTATGTTTAAAGTATTCTCGTTTGTCACATGTGTACCGCAACTGAAATATAAATAAAATACTGTCATCGCGAATAATATTTCTGGTTTTCAAAGTCGTGTCACTGTACTTCTTTAGAGGAAAACTTCCATTTTATTTTATTTTTTTATTGAAAAGGCACTTATTTAAGTTTACGGAAAATAGCGTTAAATTTTTTTAATTTTTTTGTATTTATTTATCTTTTTTTTGTAACATGAGACAGAAAAAAATCAGTTCTCTAAATATGTTAATCTATTCTATATTTACATATTATAAATACATAAACACATTCTGTACTCAGTAATTACGAAATTACATTCCGCTGGCGCATGGCGCTGAAAACGCTCCAGGTTTTAGCGATTTGTTGGCCGAAAAATCGGCTTTTACGAAGGTAAATTCTGTATGAAATACATACTTGAATTCTACCAGGTAAAACATCCAAAAATATCTTCACTGGTTTTCAAGCTGCACCTATTGTGTACTTTTTTAGTATGTATGTATTTCATGGATTTAAAAAGATTACAGCTGAATTTTATTCACCGGAAACCTTAAACATTTTCCTGACTACCCGTACATAATTTACAGATAAATCATTTATATTATTGCTTATGGCGGAAGTCTACAAAGTGGCGTTTAGTGCCATTTTTGAGTGCTGATTCTTACTTAATGAAATTTTGTGTTTTTTTATAAATGTTTGTGATTAGTTTTTAAGATTTTTCAATCATTCTTCCATTTGAGAAATATTTTTTTCCGACGATATATTTTTAAATTATGAGATATCTTTTTAAATTACATTCTTGTCTGTCTAGTGCAAAAAAAAAAATTCTATTAGGTCCTTTTTTGCCCACCCGATAAGTATGCAGATCTGTATGCACCTATTGGATGAATTCGATTCTTCCACTGAAGAGGTAATCCGATAGAAGTGTGTTGTGGGCGTGTCTGCGTGCCCGAAATAAACTCAAATTTTCCTTATTTCTACTAAACTTGATCAAATATTGAAATTCATTCTTAAGCAGATTATCAATTTCCATTCCTTGGAATCGTCGATATCATTGGCCTGTCTGGGGCCTGGGAGTCGAAAGGTCCTTTGTAAATTATCAGTTTTTATTTAAAATTTACCGTTTTATCTCGTCAGTGGATTTTGCAAACTTTACGAGAAAAGTGATTTTTTAAATTTGATTCCACTAAAAAGTTTTGTTTTGATTTTAAAAGTTGACTTACTTTACAAAAGACACAAAATATATTTATTTTAAATTAAGAATAATAATTTTAAAACCATATTTTTTTATGACACTACCCAAAAATCTCACTACTTGGGAGTCAATTCGACTATGGTACTCCAAATTAAGAAATGTTAGAAGGAGTAAGGTTGGAAAATAATCCCAATTCTCGGTCCGTTTCAGCTTTTGATCAAATTGTGATGAGCTGACAAGCGTAACAACGTGACAGTTGTGCTCTTCAGCTGATCGACAATTGTTCAAAAGCTAAAACGGACCTAGAAACAGCGTTTAACTCTTTGAAACACTGTGGTATCAAAAATCGATCACCAAGAAAATAAATAATTCTGTGAAACCAACCATCCATTAGTTACTAAATACATAATATGTATAGTAACTAATCGTGAAACATGTATTCCTGACTAATTAATTTACTAGCGATCATATGTGGGGCTGCAGTTTGGCTATAGGTTTGACATTTTCGTAGGAATTGTGATTTTTTGAAAAATATGTTCTTGGTACAAAGCATTAACGGAGACCTTTCAAATGTAAAAAAAATAAAAACAAAATGTTGTTGGTTGACCGTTTGATGACAATGTTACATTAAGAATTTTCAATTTCTGTGAAATGCTCCAACCTTAGTGTTTTGAAAGAAAATAAGGGTTCTCTTTAACGGGGAGAGGGATGTCGGAGAGTTATTATTTATTAATTCAAAATAATGATAATATTATTGTGCAATACGATAAACATGGTGTTTTTAAAGAGAAAAATATTTATTACGTTTTTTTTTTAATTTGCATGGGCTTAGCATTTATCAAAATATAATCAGAAATATTACACATTTTAATGTTTTTTTTTTTTCTAATGCGGTTTACAAATCTTTAGTTATGTTTATTTACAAAAAGGCAACAATAAAGGATTAAAAATACTTTTCTCCACTGTAAAAATCATATTCGTATTTTAAATATTTTGTAAAACTTGCAGTGCGACGGTCAGAAAAAGTAATATTTCTGGCTATATTTTGATAAATGCTAAGCCTATGTAAATTTATAAAATATTTATAAACATTATGTTTATTGTATTGCGTAATAATACTATCATTATTTTGAATTAATAAATAATACCTCTACGACGTCCCTCTCGCCCTTAAAATTGTCAAACTTGTATTTAATTTTCCCATGCCGGTAAAATCTTATGGATGTAATAAATAAAATATTTACAGATTTAGTAATGCGTAATAACAATATTATGTGTGAACTTGATGTTTATTTGGTAAACTAATCATTTCATCACATTATGTTATTATTATTATCATTATTTACTAGTTTCCGCAGTTTCAAGTGACCTTCACAAATTATTATAGCTTATTTATCATTCTATGTGATACGAAAATAACCTAGTTAATGAATACACCGCCAATTCAAATAACATATTATACTATTGAAATATGTTTCTAATTATGTAATCAAATTCTATTTTTAACCGTTTTAGTGCTATGTTTTTTTCTTTTTTATTATCTCCTAAAATTGCTAGAAGGAATTAGTAGGTTTTATTGAAATTTTGGCATTTCCAAAATTCTTTTTGTATTTTCAAGACAAAATCTAACACTACGATAATATAGTCAAACTTGGCTATAACAGCTTTATAGTTAATTCTTTGTTAATTCATATTGCATATCTTAAAAGGAACAAAATTTGAAGAATCGGTTTGCACTACACGAAAATTTTTAAAATCCCCAGATATGTGAAATCATGATTATCGTAGTCAGCGCCTCACCACTCAAAAAATTCACTTGTAGGTCGCAAGTCGCTTTGGATAATTGTGTAAAGTGACCTCTCCGCTAAAAAGGTTGTGCATCACTGTCATAAGCTTACCTCATGAAGAGATGTATGTACTCGTACATTTTTATTTGATGAGTAATACAAAAGGAGATGTGAAAGGAGAACAAATTACAAAACCCCTATGATTTTTGCATGAATTTCGCAGATTTTATGTGACAATTTTACTTAGTGCCCGATGGATAGAATGTTTCATACTGCCGGCAATCATACGCAGGTAATGAAATAAAAATGTGAATCCGTCCCTAATTGGATTTGGAATTCCCCTCCAGCGGCCGCCCTGCTCGACGTCGCACTATACGACCACCTCTGTCTGTTATTAGTTATTATTTACTTTGAAAATTTATTTTTTTTAGACTCGGTTTTTGCGAAAAATCACCTCAAGGTCGCTGTAAAAATGTTTTTTTTTCCAATGCTCAATCTTATCACTTCTGGCTAACAAATAGCATTCACCTGTTCATCGATCTGTAATACCAAACTATATGTACAATGCATTTTGACCCATGAATGTGATGCCGCGTTAAAATGATCTATGTATGTATCTAGAAATTGTGTTGTTAATTTTTAATAATCAATTATATAAATTTGAGTTCTCCGTTCGTCAAGGTAGCATTTTATCAAATAAATTCGTCAACCCCATGAACCATCGATGGTTTTACTTTCTCAGTTTCATAATTGTCTTTTTTTTTAAAGCGCATGTTCCGTAGGCCGCGATTGCACACCAAAAACGTACTGATTAATGAAATACAGTGGCACTCCTAACATTTTTGGGGAGGTTAGAGAAAGCACGATCCTTAGCACTAAAACGGTTAAACAAAAAATAGGTGTTTCCTCACCCGGGAATGTTTATTTTGTTTATTCATTTATGAAACAATTTTATAAATTTCTTAGCGTCTTTGTTGAAATTAAACATCGCTTAAATTAAGATTGCTTCGTTTTAAAAAAAAAACATTTAAATTCGCTTTCATACTAGGCCTAAAGAATTTGTGCTGTGAGAAAATATTCCTACTTATCCCAGGATTGAGATTTTGTTGTAAATTAAATTCAATGATTGCCTGTAATTAATTGCGCATCATTTCTCATGTATTGTTAATTAGTTTAATTTTTTTATATATTATGTAAATCTCTCCATTTAATTTAGTTTTAATTAGATATACGTATAAATTTGAAATTGATGCCAAACATTTAAATGTTGATGGATTTTTGTACAATATTTGGGGCAAAGACATTATTTGTGTAAGTTTTTTCTATTATTTACGAGAAAATATTGTATTTTATATGAAAAATGAATTTACGAAGGGAGGTTGTATTGATATTGTATTGTTATGTTCTATGTTAAGGTTGTAAAGATCAAATATACAAGATTTAAATTCAGAACTTTGTTTTATTTTTTTAAAAAAGGAAGTTCTATCTGTTTTAGTTACAGTCATAGAGTAGTGACAATAATTTGGGAGGAGGGTATGGGACTGAACGAGGTTGGCGCAAACAAAAGGTTGTCCAAAGAGGCGAAGCTAGCAGTCCACAATGAAGTGCTAATACTAACCCTGATGTATGGCAGTGAGTCATGGAATTGGCAGAGGGAGGATGATAGTAAACTAAAAGCTGTAGAAATGAGATCTTTGAGACGAATGTGTGATAAAACCATGTATGATTGTGTGAAAAATGTTGAGATTCGTAAAGAATGCAAGCGTGATATAAGGGTAGTGAGCAAGATTAAGAAAGGGATGCTAGGATGGTTTGGGCATGTAGAGCGAGAAAGGAGTGTAAGGATAATATATGACGCAAATGTGAATGGAAGAAGCCGAGGACGACTGCAAAACATTCTCTATGTTTCTGGATCTGTAATATAAGTTATACTTTGAGGATCCTACTACGGCTGACATCACCAAAAGACACATTATAGGACTGGCGACTGGGCTAATGAACCTAGATACCCGAGCGATGAACCTGGAAAATGTCGGTGCACTGGATCCTGCCACCAGCTTTATAAAATTTTCAACAATTTGGCAGTATTACCAGATGACAATGCAAAATAAACATCCATTGGGAACATCCAGTTCTCGGGCTACTGTCGAAGTGCAACGGTATTTGGACGATGGAGTCCAGCACTTGACGATAAATTTATCCCTTGGAAGAAACACCAAAGCATCTGCCCCGACATGTGCAAAATTGCAGATTATCGTAAATAAATGCACTTGCCACGAATGTTACATGCGAAAGACTTTTTTCTGTAGCCGCCTATATTATGTTGAATGATAGAACACGAACAGGCTGCAGAAAACGGCAACAAAATACGTAACTTAATATACGTAATATCATTTTTTATCAAATCGGATCGGTTTCAACCTGTTACTAGATTAGTACAAATATTATTTTGAGGCTATAGTATTTATGAAATTGTGCCGGAAGTAGGCAACAATAGTCTATTATAAAATATTTTTAAATTTTATGTAGGTACCTACAATGACTTTCTTGTTGTATGTACATAATTTAAATTATTTAAAATTCATCGTAATCGATTTATGATGCAGTTCTGTAATGATAGTTATAATAACAAAGGTCTCTAGGAAATTCCAATCTTACTAGCTGTGTCAGACATGTGGCACACAGGCGAACTGTAGGGGCAGCTGATCCCGATCTGCGGAGAGGGCTGGACGGGAGGGAAACATGACCTAAAGTTGCATAAAATTGCCTTTTGTGCAAACCTTGGTAAAATAACGATTCTGTTTCTGCACAAAACTCCCTTTTGTGCAAACCTCAAACTTGTACAAATCCCTTGGAAAAATATACACTTTTGTGCAAATTCTTCTGCAGGCCTTGTCCGTGGTGATGTGAGGGTCTGGTCCAGTGAGTGGTGGTAGTCCAGGGGGTGGTCCAGGGTCAGCAGTGGTCAGAGTGCAGAAGAAGGCAAGTCGGTAGAAGTAGAGGGAGGTAGAGCGGTTTGAGAGAGCAGAAGTATTGTCGGTTTGAGCGTCGCTGGCTGACTGCCGTATTGCTGTTTTCGGTCTCTATTTGTAACACCAACCAGGCGCTACACCGAACGCGAAGTTTTCACGACCCTGTGTCGTGTAGCGCCGCAAAAGTTTATCCGATAATACCTGTCTCTCTTACACCACATTATCTCGCTCTCTCAATTTATTTGGTCATTTATCATTCTTCATACATTTCACATATTGCACAAAATGTTTGGCTAGTGGGGCCGGACCAGTTATGCAATTCAAATATTTATTTTTGGTGGTTCCAGCCCCGTACAAGTGCCGATATACAATTAGTTAATTCTAAGGGGCGCCAAGACATCTGACACACTGGCTTATGTGCATTGTTAACAACTTACTTCAAAGAATTCAATAATTACTGATGTTTACATTATTTGCGTTGTTATTATCGGATAATAATAATATTTAGATGTGGTTCAAATGATTTATCGTTGCAGTTCTGTTATGATATACTAAGTACAAAGGTCTCAACTAACTCAGGCTAACAACTTATTTCAAATAATTCAATAATTACAGGAATCAATATGTATCAGATTAACTATGCCAAATTTATTGTGTCGTTTAAAATTACATTATGTTTTGGTTTTTCCGCTTGGCAATAACTTATTATTTATATCCACGTTTCAACTGTAAGTAGTAAATATATACTTACGGTAGTAATAACTACTATGTATTTATTTTGCCCATTGGCAAAAGTTGCCAGTGGATTAATTTAATAATCATAGTTCCTACACATTCAACAAACTTATGATCAATGAGAAAAGATCACAAAGAAATTGATTTGATTCGTTTTGTATTGTTAATAGTATTGTATTTTGTATTGTCAAAAATACAATTGTGGTTATTCAACTATCGACCATATTTTACATTAAATAAATATTTTAATTAACTTATTTATTTCTTCTTATTTAATATTTTTCCTATCACCTATTCCCAAATATTTGCCCCACCCGGCACCCGCACATCAGTGGCGTGCAGAGTATGTAATCAGGGTAGGCAGTAGGAAAACAGCGAATTAATTGAAATTTATAAAAATTACTTCGTGCAAGTTGTCGCTAAGAATGGCTAAGCTGCTGTCTGTTGATTGGGATTACCAACGCCGCATCAAATAAACAAATAACCGATTTATTTATGCATATTACAAGCCAATTACCGGGGATATAAAATTTATATATACTTTCCGCCAAATAAACAGACAATATTTTGAAAGAAAACCAACATGATGCTATCATTATTTCATTAGCAAATTTGTTCTAATTATTGATAGAGTACCAACAGATGGCACTGATTGCTACGTTTGCTGACGTTGCCGAAAAGCACTGCTTTTTAGACACTAACACAAACGAATCATCTTTTTTGACGGCCTCCATGGTAGAGGGGTAAGGCTCTCGACTAAAGGTCGCGTGTCCAAATCCCGGCATGCGCAAGTAAATTTTAATGAATTAATTTGTGCTGTTTCACAATTAATTAATTTAAAAATAATATATGGTATATTTGCACACGTTCCAGAGTGGAAGATACTCTCAGTATCACCCTGGTGAAAGACTACAATTCAGAATTGAAACATTGCTTGAAATGGCTTTTAGCTATGTTTGGACCAGATCTGAATAGCCAGGTATTTCCCCACCTTCCTCTTCCCCTTCTCCTTCCCCTCTCCAATACCTTCAGCCTCACAACATTCCCCAATTGGGAATGCTATATATTCTCACTGGTTCCAGACGGTTGGGAGCAGTTGGGACTCTCGTGCGGTATACATGTAAAAAAAAAAAAATCTTTTAATGCGGGTTGCGCACACATGTAAATTTTAATGAATAGAATAAATTCAATAGATTAGTTCTTGCCCTTGACACGTTATAGTAATAGTGAGTGTTGTGTGTGTATATCATATTTATTTTTTTATGCAAGTAAGGTAGGCAGTGGTTATCTGCCTATATGGACGACACGCCTCTGCCCCGCACGACTCGTCGTAGTATTTTCTATGGGCGACGTGCATGCTCGGTAAGTACATAACTAGGTACTAGCACCAAATACTTGGGAACAGGTATTTATTCATGCTCGTACTAGTTGTTCCTATTATCAAAATGAGCTAGTATAACTCACCTCTAGGAGGGATGGATTAATATGTGTGTCACTCCTGGAGAGCTATTCCCGTTATTTTTAAGGAAGATTCCTTACGCTTTTCCTTAGGCTTAAAGATTTCTTGATTAACTGAGGAATTCCGGTGAGATATAGTAAAAAGATCCTAAATAGATTGTCAAGAGATTATTTGAAAATACAAATTGGCGAAATATCTTCAACTGACACAAGGTTTTGAACCAAAACTTTTAAAAACAATTACATTGTATTATAATGAATTTTTATTTTATTTTTAAATAGCATAAATAAGCTGTTTAAGGAAGAATTACGTTTTGTAAAAAGGTACCTTCCTCACTAGATAGTAATGACCTTTTTTTGTCACTAGTCCTAAAAGTGACATTTTCCGCTGTGATATCTATGCCGACCGAAGGGGTGAGTTATTTCACTTTTTTTACGAACTCGGTTCCAATTCCGAGTTTAGCCACATGGACTCGATTCCTCGGACTCGGTTTTCGTTCTTTTTGGTCCGCATGAGTTCGCCGTTCCGGAAGCAAAAATCATTCATATTACACTCTTGAATAGACGCCTTTAGTTTCTAACTCCAATCAGAAACCTTTGCCGTTCCTTGAGTGTGGTTCGGAATGAGTGAATTCGGATTTGCGAACTCGGAGTCCCCCGCCTTCGGAATCGGATTCATTGGACTCGGTCGGCCGTAACGACTCTCCTCTATGCCGCTCCTGCCGTGAATTATCGAAAATGTCAACATCTATATAATGTTTACTAACTAATTATGTTCAAAGTAAAAAATAACTTAATTGGTAACTTGCTTAACACGTTCATTGCTAACTAAAATTCGTACATATTAATGCCATGCTGAGAACATTTGACTGAAAGGTCGAGCGAACTAAAGGAGTGTTTACACGAGCATAATATTGTATAGACATCATAATTTACTGTTTTTTTTTCAGAAAGAAAACGAGAAAGAGGAATGTGTAATGTTTTATTTATTATGGCGAACTAAAGGAGTATTTACATGCGGAAAAATTTCGTATGGACAACATTATCTACTGTTTTTTTTTCAGAAATAAAACGAGAAAGAAGAATATGTAATGTTTTGCTACTAACGACCGGTATGAATGACGGATCTATTCAAACTGCCGAACAGTGACAGTGCCTAGCGCTGAGGCTAGAAACGACTCAAAACCACATGGCTGCGTCTGTTTTAGACCGGAAATGGAACAGACGGCGCATGCCGGTCAAATTACTGTCAACGCGTGACGCGCGGTGTCAGCAATGAACGTGTTAATATTGAGTTTATCTCTTGTTAAAACTATGCAAATATTGAAATTTTTAATGAATGTCATTCAATTATTGACAGCTGACAGCTGTCACCCGAGAGAACCAGAACAGCAGTTAAGCAACAAGTTTTTAAGCCTAAGGAAAAGGATAACGAATCTTCCTTAAAAAGAATCAGAATAGCGCTCATTGACCCCCTCATACTCCTCATACCTTTTTTCCTTCCCAGAACTCCCTATTCTAAAACCTTCCACACAGCATCCCCAACACATAGGCCATGAGAGAAATTATTTTCCTCATTTTATTCTGTGTGGATATGATCTTAAAAAATGAGGATTAAAAAGCATCTATGATTTTTATAAATTTATTGCCATTTTCAAATTTAATTCAGTACAAAAACATCACTGATATTAGTATAAAAATGTTATTAAAACACAAAATTATGAATAATGTCAAGAAACACAATTATTATGAAAATACTTTTCCAATAACAAAATAAATACATTTTTATGCTGCAGGACAATTGTTTTTATATACCAACAGAATCCGATATTTAAGGCAGTTCATTTTAAAAACTATATTATACAAAACAAATTCATAATCCGTAACAAAATGCATAAGACGATAGCACCAGCTTTTAATATAAATAAGTCAATTCTGTTTTTACCCGGCTTTGAAATAACACAGTCCATAAAGGCTGGAAAGCTGTGCCTACCCTGAGTCATAAAAATATGTGTTTTAGGTCTTTTCCCCACTTCATATGAAGTTTTATGTGAGAATACGTTGTATTTTGTAAGTTTTTAATTTAAAACTAAATCGGATAGGTATATCCGAGACTCTATTCCGATTGCAATTGAGTTTGGGATGAAACTTTGCAATCATCATAAGGATAGCAGCCAATAATATGGGAGTTTAAAAAATGGAGGATAATATTAACAAGTCTTGAACTTGAAGTATGATATCGGTGTAGATGGCGTAAATTTAACTGGTCTCATTGGCTAAATTGGTTAAGCGGTTACCCCGGATAGGTAGAGGTCCTGGGTTCGAGTCCCAGATGCGACTGAAATCTTTTTATTTTTCTGTTGTTTTTTCGGATTCGTGGTTCATTTGGGGTGTGTTAATATTATCTTCTTCAATGATTAATGTTTTTAAAATAATTTAAAAAACGGGTGCTATTGTCTTATAAGGGAAAAATTATTGCCAATTCATAAAATAGAAAATATCACAATAAATGTCTAAAACTACATATATAATATTATAAAGAAGTTTGTAAAACAAAAAAATCTAAATACAATCACAACAAATTATTGGTATTTGAACAAAAAAAATATCGGAAACAATCAACCGAACACGAAAAATAATAGTGTTATAAATTGCTAACAAATATAATTATATTCCAGGTATTGAAAGAACAACCGCACCCAATACCAGAGATGGCAAACCTTTTTTAAAAATTATATTTAGTGTACAAAGTTTGGACACCACACCTAGCGTGAAAGCCAACATCGGACACATTCAAATCTTTATTAACAATATTGGTTAAATTAACATTCACGAGAACTACATTTGATGAAATAGATAAGATGTTTCAGTGTTGCCAGTACGTGCTTGGGACATCGGTAAACAAACGTGGAAAGCTAGGTTTAACTTACCGATATTGCTTCGTTATCGATATGACCGTGCTAGGCCCTCAGATCGGAAGAAGTGCTGAGTGCGGTTGTTCCAACTGGAGCAAAGTCTTAATCTCTCTATAATGTCCCGATTTAACGCACAGCGCTCGAAAACATTTGTACAAAATAACATAATATTCAATAAAAGTCAGGATACAGTACAGTACAGTACAGATTATGTCACTTCATGTGATGCCTGTGAGACACTCATGCAAGTATGAACGATATAACGTGAATGCGAAGTATAAAAATAGGCGTTTATATATTGAAATCGTAATGATCGATCAAAGACTGTGTCTACTTATCCGCCGACGAGAATTCTCAGAGGGGTTAAAAATCATGATGACATCATTCGGAAAGCCGATCAGTGGATGCACCCTGCTTGCTTCTTGCTGATCGTTTTGATGCGATAACAGTGGAAGCGGAACACTTAAAAAAATCCAATCATAACAACGCGTATAATACGGCAGTAGCCGATATATGAACGCCTACTATAAAGCTTGTCATCTGTTATTTTATCACCTGTGGTCAGCCTAAATTCAATATGGTACTACGTATGAATTATAACAGTTATCATTTGGTTATCTGTTAAGGCGGTAAGCGTGGTTACCACTTCATTGCACTTAATGACTATGTATTTACAAAAGAATCGTTCTCTTACTAAATATGATAGTGCAAGTTTTAATATTATCTGCAGCAAGTCAGGCAGAATATTCCAGAAGAGCCCCTGAAGCTAAAATGAAAGAAAAGATATATTAAAAAACTGCGTATGTAATTCAAGTACGGAATCTCAACATAAATAGAATAGTATTATCACCTGTCCACGCTGCAGTTGGCGCAGGTGGCGGAGCTGCAGGAGAGGCAGAGCAGGGCGCACGAGCAGCACTGGGGACCCTCGCAGTAGCCACAGGAGAGCCAGGGATCGGCCGGCTGCTGGCGGCACAGAGGGCACTGCACAGGGACCTCCACACGCTGGAAAGTTAGGTATGTGCATGCAGAGGTGACAAAAGATGAATAAACAGAATGATGTGCTTCTTGGCAAGTCAAAACAAAATAATTATAATGTAGTAATCCTTAATAAAAAGTTGTCCAAAGAAGCTAGGCTAGCAGTCCATAATGGAGTGCTGATAACAACCCTGATGTATGGAGTGAGGCATGGAAATAGATTGAATGCTATAGAAATGAGATCACTTTATTCACAAAGGTCTTTTTGAGGAAAGAAAGGAGTAAACCTGGATCTTGAAGACACTTATTTTGCAGGAGGGAGGAAGCACGGAGGCCTGCATATCATTCCATAGCTGACCTGGTGAGCACAAGAACGAGTCATAGAAACGGCTCGTTCTCATATGACAAATGCCAATGTTATACAAATGCTAGGTGCGCGTTGGGTGTTTCTTGACTGTGCACAGGTGCCGAAGGTGACACCGAAGAATTACTGATTTATTGAATTACTGGTAAAACGAGGACAGCATTCGCAAGTGACACTGTGCAAAACGCTGAAATCCGTTTGTTAAGATGAAGAATCAAGTCAAACTTTATTTTAGGTATTTTGGGTCCAGACCAGAGGTGGCAGCCAAATTCAACAGTGGAGCGCATTTGCGATTTGTACACGACCAGCTGTTTAGATAGTACACTTTCATACCTGAATTTGTCCTCCGTTGGCTTGCAAAACTCCATTCTTTCCAAAAAACATTTGTTTCATGGCTTTACTTTGAAGAGAAGTCTCCGGTTCCTTTGCATTCGAGATTGTTTCATGTATATCAATAACACCATTATTGTTGTTCTTTTGATTTGCCGCTTCAAACAAAATTACAATTGTTTTTTCTGAAAAAGAAATATCATTCAACATTACTGTCATATTTTTAATGTTAATGACGCACAATAGTCCCTACTTTACGAAGCCAGTGGAACTATGGCATCCCTACATGAGCTGTCTAGAGCAACAACACATATTTGAAATCATATTGACTTACATACATATTTGAAATCAGCTCTTTATGCGACAATCACCCAACCCCGTATTTAAATTAAAGATGATTTAGTAGCATAAAGTTTGACATTCAATTTATTTTTTATAACTTATTGAAGTTTGTAAACCTCATTGTAATATTTAATCATTGAAGAAGATAATATTAACACATCCCAAATGAACCACGAAACCGAAAAAACAACAGAAAATAAAAAGATTTCAGCCGCATCTGGGACTCGAACCCAGGACCTCTACCTATCTGGGTTAACCACTTAACCAACTTAGCTAATGAGACCAGTTCAATTTACGCCATTTACACCGATATCATACTTCAAGTTCAGGACTTGTTAATATTATCCTCCATTTTTATAAATCCCATATTATTGGCTAATATTCTTATAAACTTGAACTTAAAGTATGATATCGGTGTAAATGGCGTAAATTGAACTGGTCTCATTAGCTAAGTTGGTTAAGCGGTTAACCCGGATAGGTAGAGGTCCTGGGTTCGAGTCCCAAATGCGACTGAAATCTTTTTATTTTCTGTTGTTTTTTCGGTTTCGTGGTTCATTTGGGATGTGTTAATATTATCTTCTTCAATGATAAAGTTTGATGTTGCATTAAAGTATTTTCATGTTATTGATCATATAGCACCAGACCATCGACGACTGGACTGTTGTTGCTCTCTACAGATATTGCAACACTGGCCTAGTGATGATTGGGCCATTGTTGCTCTTTATAGATGTTTTTTTTGGCGGCAATCGACATACACCTTCAACTTAATAAAAATTTATAATTAGAAGAAAACCTTTACACGGACCCAACTTAAAAAAATGCGAATTTTCACAAGAGTATTATTTCCTAGAGATATTGAAAATGATGTGAAATTTCTTTAAAGAGGTGTTGAAAATTTCCGACACGTGTTTTGGAAACAAAGAAATGTTTATGCATCTTGATCAATGTCGAAAGCTCCACCTTGAGCAAAACTGCCACTGCTCCTGCAGTTGACAAAACAAGTGATGAAAGTTCCAATGCAGTGAGATAATTCATTGATCGTATACCAACCTATGAATCCCACTATACACGAGTTAAAAATTCCAAAAGCGAATTTCTGGCGCCAGATCACAGCACACTAAAATGTATGAATTATATAAGACAATTGAATCTGATGTCATTAATCGAATACCAAGAGGTATATTCCGAAAAATATTATTTGCATTTTCACTCTCCTGTGAGCGACGGTAAAGTTGCAGTTGTGATGCTCTGAAAATACAAAGATGAAAGAGAACCCAGAAAATCCCAGCATTGCCACTCAAAAGTTAACTTGATGAAAGCATACCCTGCTACGGAAGGTATGGAAAATAACACTGAATCTGCAAAAATTCAGGGTAACTTCACATTTATTTCATTTCATCTAATGAAAACTCTTCAGATATCAGTTCTGTCCATGGATATTTGTTATTACAAGAGACAATCGTGGATATTTTACTTTGGGAATCACAAATCTATTAACCAAAAATTCATATATGTATTTAAGGACGAAAGTATTAGATCTAACGGTCCCCAGGAAACAGGTTCATCCATTCTCTACTTTTTTGTTGATGTTGTTGTTATTTTCTAGCTTTCACCCATTAAGGGCGATCTTGGCCATGTATAATCAGTTAGATTTTAATAGTACAGATTGTTCTTAAAATTAGTTACTTTTAAATAGGATATAATATTTTGGCAAATAAAATTGAAGCAAATAAGTTGCAGCTTAAAATTTATGTGTTTTAATCCCCGATGACTTAAATTTTAATTCCATTTTTATAAATACATTTTGCTAATAAATTGTTAATTTGAGGACTGTTGAGACTTATAAGGCGGGGAATAATGGCAGGGAGTTCAATTTTCAAGTTTTACCAATTCATGCACAAAGTTTGGAAATTGGTCATTGATATATATAATATCACTCAAAGAAATATGGTCCAGAGCATCCTCTCACCCACAATCACAGTAAGACGAGCTGACTATGGAACCTGGCAAGATGACTAAGACAACAAGTCTCATTCGAGTTATGGAAGAAATATATTTTTTTGGCATGGAAGCGTATTTATGAAACCAGGGCTTGACAGGAATAAAAGGTTGTATTGATCAGTATTTCCATTCAGAGGACCATTGTAGTTTGTATTTACTTTTTAGAATAGGGAAATAGTCTCTAACTGGAACAAGAATATCACTTAACGGACCATGAACAGTGGCATCCTTAGCAAAATCCACTTTATAAATAACTATTTTACTGCCCCTAAAGCAATAATGGCCAGAATGGAAATGTAAAACAAGCAGCAAATGCCATTTCTGGCTGTAGAATATTTAAAAAAAAAAATGGTGATTTCATTTCCACAGAACAACCGCTACAGAATATTACAAAAATAGAACAACTAATAATAGTGATTCTAAATCCAAAGTTGAATGGATGAAAAGTAAGTGAATTCAATATAAAAACGATGACCTATTTATATAAATTATTTTCAAGTGTAAATGATAGGAAAGGCAAAATTTAAAGCATGTTTACCCAAATTTGCAGATCCATCCAGCATGCAAAACACAAGGATTTTCTAGAATGACTTAATTATATTCCACCGGTTCATCATAATGTTTACAGATCCCTTACTACTTCTGAACAAGCATTGGATGGGCTATTAATTGCAAACAATATTGAAGGTTTTGAAGATTAGATCAGGTTTAGTTTGTTAATTTCCCTTGGCCCAAACCACATGGGGTATGTGCAAGAATGCATTTTACTTCAAAACAAAAGTCTAACCCACTTTTTTTTCTATTTATGGATATTTTTCAAGAATATTTAGTAATTCTGCTTAATTATAACATTTAAATCAACATTTGCACTCGATTGACGTTGTTACTATTTTTTCAATAAAAAAAAAAAAAATAATTGTTTTATTTTCAATCCTTTATAACTGAGTTCCAAGTTTTTGAGGTTAGGCTTTTGTTGCTCTAAACTGCTCAAATATTGGGTGTTATGAGGCTGGAGAGAGATGGGAGAGGGGAAGGTTGGGAAGTAAACACGGATAAAGCCATTTCAAGCAATGTTTCAATTCTGAATGGTGATCTTTCAACAGGGTGATGCTGAGAGTATCTACCGCTCTGGAGAGTAGAGCAACGCCGGTGAATACATGAAAAATAATTATCTACCTTTCAGGGTTATGTTTATGTCATTTTTTTCCTTAATTTTTATGTTGTGCTTGAAACTATAGGTTAGTTGATTATTTTGAAATATATTACCGTAAACAGATTTCATTTTATCTTCAGTGTTACGATATTCTTTGGGTCCGACATGAATCTTTAGCTGGGGTTGGAAATCGTCGATAAACGGATTCGGGCGTTTCGGCATTTTATTTAATGGGTTATGAATTCACGTTTCGGAATAATAAATAACACAACCAACTGACAATCTTGGAAATTAATAAACGTGACAATACTGACAATATTAAAGTGACATAACGTAAACTTTACACCGACCCGCCAAAAAGATGTCAAATTCAGATTGAGCGGCGTTGCCAGGACAAAAATCTCCCGCAACTGCATAAAAGATGGGAAGAACGTAATTGAATTTAGACAATCCCTAGCAGACCCGAGAGTGACCTCGATCAAAAAAAAAATGACGTTTTATTTTACACCCTTTTCAGAATCTGTACCTATGATATATTGTTAAAACAAGAAATTAAAAAGGTGCAGGTTAAATTCAATACTTTCCAAAAAGCGTTATGGAGCGCTATGTTCAAGTCTTGACCGAAAAAAAATCATTATGAAAACGAAAAATAGTGCAACACACACTTAGAAATTTTGCTAACCTCACCCCTCACCCCATGAACAACATAATGGAAAATCAGATAAAAAAATTCTACCCGGGTAAAAAAAATGTCCCACTTTACATTTTTAGGACAATAAAAAATACTTTTATGAATAATTTGAATGGCATACTGAAAACAACGGGTAAAGTTAAAAAGATCTAAATTTTTGATAAGACGCTAATTAATGCAGTGTGTTATAATTATAAGAATAACGCAAAAAGGTTAGGAACTGAAAAGCAATTTATGTAATTACTATAAGGCATTTATTTTTCGAATCGTGGGGTTAGTCTTAAGCTAAAGTTAATCTTAATTAAGGATAAAATATCATTAAAATTAGAGTTAAGTACTAAATTCTACGGTTCTTAAAATTAACTATTCACTTTTCTTAATTTTTTTTGTATTCTTAAAACTAGATATTCGCTGGGCTTAATTATACGAGAAAGTTGATTCTTAAAGTTAGAGATTCACTTGGCTTAATTATACGGGAAAGTTGATTCTTAAAACTAGAGATTCACTGGGATGACAGGGTGGAAGAATTATCATGAGAGTTCAGAGGCAATTCCCTTTACTGATGGCTGTCCAGGGTCCAGTGGCTGGTCTTCGAAGGTTTGATATCCGAAGGGCGAAGATAAGTATCTTCCTCGGCGGAAGCGGGGGGTCGAGTCGCGGTGCAGAGCCTGGGCGACTTCTACAGTAGATCTCTGAAAGGCGAAGATCAGTATCTTCATGGGCGGAAGCGTGGGGTCGACTCGCGGTGCAGAGCCTGGGCGGTTCCTGCGGTAGATCTCCGAAGGGTGGAGATCGGACTCCCTTCTAACGCGGAAGCGTAAAACTCACTCGCGGTGCAGAGCCTGGGCGGTCTCTGTTGTAGGTCTCCAAAGGGCGGAGATCGGACTTCCTTCTCGGGCTGAAGCGTAACACTAACTGTCATCAGAGGGCCTGGGCAGCCTCTCCGAAGGGCGAGAAAAGGTACCTTACTGGGTGGAAGCCTAAAACCGACTATCCTCTCGTCAAAGAGGCCCTGTTGCCTGTGGCCATCTTTAGGGATCTTTTTATTACCCGTATTGTCTGGCGGGCCGCTCATTTATTACACGCTTATTTCCTTTGAAGTTTTATTGCTTATCCTTTTATAAAATAATGCCGACACTCTATCTGCTTTCGAAATTCTAGCTAAGGGTTCTTTTAGGATGACTCTAAGCTTTATGATGGTTTCCGGCGTAAACAAAATGCACGCCGCTAGTCTTTGTGCAATTTTTTTATGGCCTGTGTAGTTTGGGACTTATTAAGAATTGAAATGCACATGTTTAGAAACTATGTATATCTGTGAATTCGGCCATTACTTATGGGTAATACCAAAGGATATATCATTGTAATTACTAAAATATTAATGAGTATATAATTTATGGTGATAATCATCTATTCGCGGAAAGAAGTCACGAAATATCTCTCTAATAGAAAAAAATTCGTAACCGGATCGAATGTTGTAATGTTTCGACTTCCAACTGTGCTCATCTCTATTTTTACAGCTGCTATGCTATTTTTATTTTGTTTCTTGTTTGACGTTTGTATATTTGTAAAAAATGGCTACCCAAAGTGGAGGAGTTGATTGGGCACTGATTATAAAACCCATTTTAACATCCTTGCAAGGTTCTAATTGTGATAAAAACGATATTATTGAACTTATCAATGCTATCGCCAAAAGGTTAATGTTTTAAAACACATATTTACAAATTGTAATAAGCTTTTTTTCGAGTTGAAAAGGTGCCGATAAAAGTCAAAGACGTCTTATATTATTTTTTCTGGATTGTGCAAAGTTAAAATTTGTTATTTTTCCATGATGTTTACACGATATAATTAATTTTCTTAGCGCGTACCATGTTAATGTTTTTCCTTGTAAATCCCCTGGTGCGTTACATTCTTTGGCATGGTCTAATTTTATTTTTTGTCCTACCAGCAATAACGAATTCCAGAAATATGATAGTAGTCATGAAAATTTCTACACGCCGCTAGCTGCTCTGTCGGCACACCTCATCTCCACCTATTCCTCATTCGGTGAGTTTATCCATTACTTTTTACATAGTTTTTTATGCTTATTTACAAAAATGCACAGTCATATTTGCAAATAGATATCAGTGTTGAAAACCTTATCTTCATAAATATCTATCATTTGTTTATTTCTATTTTTATTTTGCACTCATGATTTATGGACCCCCACATATTAATTAAAATTAGTGTTTTGCCCATTGCACCCAACTGAGCTGAAATTATATTATTATTCCCGAATGTAAATTCATAATTGTACGCCTAAAACTTGATGCTTGGAATTATTTTTCTTTATTTAAATTCCCTAATTTTAAATCGTGAGTTGTTGGGTAGGTAGTCCAAAGAAAAAGTAAGTAAAATGAAGTGTTTAGTGTAGGTACCCTACACACCGCTGCTAATGAATTAAATTTGAGTATTAGTTCCAAATTTAAATTCACAACACAACCCAAACCTACTATCCTTGAGGTAATCAAACTAAAAAAAATAATATTTTTGGAATGAGTGCATTCGTAATCGCTTGAACCTACACACTTATGAACCTAACCTAACCACCGTCAATTTTTTTCTCACGAAATTTGCGCTATAAAAATAGTTTGATTTATTGAAAAAATTATAATAATAAAAATTATAAATCAAATAAATAAATCGGTAATCTAGGAAAATATCCACCGGACTTGGAAAATTGTTTATTTAAAAAATTTATTCGTTGCATAAATTATAACATAATGTGTAAAAAAATTAATTAATTATTTGACGGTCTCCGTGGTCAAGGGGTAAGGCTCCCGACTACGAATCGGAAGGTCGCGAGTTCAAATCCCGGCGTGCGCAAGTAAATTTTATTTAATTAATTTGTGCTGTTCCACAATTAATTCATTTAAAAATAATATGTAGTATATTTGCGCACGTTCCGGAGTGGAAGATACTCTCAGTATCGCTCTGGTGAAAGACCACCATTCAGAATTGAAACGTTGCTTGAAATGGCTTTTAGCTGTGTTTGGTGACCAGATCTGAATAGCCAGGTATTTCCCCACCTTCCACTCCCCCTTCCCCTCCCAAATACTTTCAGCCACACAACATTCCCCAATTGGGGATACCATAGTCTCACTGGCTCCAGACAGTTGGGAGCAGTTGAGACTCTTGTGGGGTATTCATATAAAAAAAATAATTATAATGTTTCGCCTTGTTTTCTTAAAACAAACTGTCAAAAGCGAACTTATATAAAAACATTTGAATGCGAAGAACACATTTGAAAGACATAGAGACTAGCTTGGTCTTGTCATAGTAATGACATTTTGTAGTACCAAAATAAAAAATACCTTTGTCTTTTATATAATGGCTCTTTTCATTAAAGTTTTACTGCGATATTAGGATGGTGGAATAATAGTCAAAGGACTGTAATTAACACAATGTATTATCTCGAATGAAAGGTAATAATGAAGAGACACCGGACAACCGTACATACTATTTATATACCCACAGTTGTCTATCTCTCTCATACAAGACTTCAGTTGCTCATTCATTATGAATTTTGGTTTGGTAAATGATAATATTTGGTTGGTTTTAATTTATAAAAAAATTAATAGTCTACTAATTTATCTTGTTTTTGCATGATTTACATTCCTACATTATTTATTTATTTATTAGTCTCTAGATAACAGTTGTACACTAATATATTACAGAGATTAAGATACTTTACAATAAATGAGAAATTCTAAAAAATATATAAAGACAAGTATTGGAAATAACAAATAGTACAAGTAATTAAACATTTGTATATTTAATGATTTTAACAATACTGTACGGGACAAGATCTGTAAACTCTTGCCACACGTTTAGAAGAAGAAGATGATGCTGGCCACTTCGACGCTTCAGAGCAGGTTAGGAATGAAGGGGGAAGGGGTATGCCTTGAGGGGGGGGGTGTGCCTTGAGAAAGGCAAACGATTCAAAGTCAAAGTAGGACAGTTGATACTTTGCCGCCGAATCACAGAAAAATGCATTGTAAAAACATAATTTGAGTAAGGTCATTCGATTCCGCGGATGCTAATGAACAGATCACAAAAGATCGTTTATTTAGATCAGTCACCGCAGCCGCAGAATTCGCTTACAAAGACACATAATATTGATAGAACAATAATTTTCGACAAGTTTTGGTGGGTCGCAAGGGCCCAGCCAATGGGGGCTCGCTTAGCTTTCGGGACCGTCGCCGGGAGCGACCGTAGAAGTGGCGGGGGTCGGAGAAATGTCCCGTTAGTGGCCAGTGGCGGGTAGGCACCAAAAACGACATTCAGGGGTGTAGAAAAACGAAGACGATAACGTGCACTTTACCGTCTTCTTCTTCTCTACGCCCGGAACTCCGCTTATCGAGAGCCATATGAAATGAAAATGAAATATGAAATCGGGCATTGCACAAATCATGATTGTGCAGACATAGTTCGATATAGAGGATTGTATCTAAGATCGCCCCTCCATCGAAGATGCACGAACTCAAATAGAGATTTGTATCTCGTCGCGTCTCTATAGAGTTGTTTGTACACAATTCAGTCGGGTCGTCTGTGTGAGCCCGACAGGTGTTGTATACGAGTTCGATATAGGGGATTGTATCTAAGTCGCCCCTCCATCGAAGATGCACGAACCCGATAGAGAGTTGTATCTAGTCTCGTCCCTATCGAGTTGTACGGAGTGTCTGTGTGAGGCCGACAGGTACGAGCTTGATAGAGAGTTGTATCGAGTCGCATCTCCATCGAAGCTGCACGAAGTGTCTGTGTGAGGCCGACAGGTACGAACTTGATAGAGAGTTGTATCGAGTCGCGTCTCCATCGAAGCTGCACGAAGTGTCTGTGTGAGGCCGACAGGTACGAGCTTGATAGAGAGTTGTATCGAGTCGCGTCTCCATCGAAGCTGCACGAACCCGATAGAAAGTTGTATCTAGTCTCGTCCCTATCGAGTTGTATGGATTTGATGTTATGCAAACGGAGGGTATTACAAACTTGATATTCACGTCTGGTACAAATACTGAAGATGATAAACTGTATCAAACATGCAAGAAGTGAGAGGTAAAGTATAAATAGTCATGGGGGCAAATTTTATAACTATTTTGTGACACGGGTCAAAAGGTAGTAGCAAAATTGTCTGTAAGTGATATTTAAAATGTCAACGATCAACGCAGCATCGTTAGCATTTTATTTATATGTCTCATAGAGTTCTTGCTTGTTAAATATTTCCATTCTAACGTTGTTTCAGTGGGCCCCGAGAATGTGGGGCCGGTCCGAGATGCCTGCCGCGTCCTGGTCCGCCAGCTTCTGCTCAAGCTGTCGGAGCAGGCCGGGGGCACCCCCGAGGGAGCTCCGCTGCCCAGTGTCTCTATCAAACAGGTAAACACATCCATTCTAATGTTGTTTCAGTGGGCCTCGAGAATGTGGGGCTAGTCCGAGATGCCTGCCGCATCCTGGTCCGCTAGCTTCTGTTCAAGCTGTCAAAGCATGCTGACGGAATCACAGACAGAGATTCTTTAAATTTTTTATTTTAAATGTGATTACCGCACAATAGTCACAACTGCTGCTCCTCGTCTGGAGTCAATGGGACTATACGAATCAGATTGAGTTCAATATTTCTAAATGTTTAATTTTTGGTTTTACCGGTATACTATGAACGCCCAAAGTTTAAAACGTGTCTCCACTGTGTAAGATGTTGGTGTCGTGTTTGATAGTAGGCTGACATTTCATGCTCATATTGAAGTGGCCTTGAAAATGCTGGGTTTCGTCCTACGTATTGCAAGGAATTTTAGAGACACCCGGGTTCTCATAATATTATGTAACTCATTGGTAAGGAGTACGCTTGAGAGTGGGCCGGTGGTTTGGAGCCCACATCAGGAGATTTTTCTTCCTGAGGGAGTATGGCTACGACCCGTGGCTCTATCCGACCGACTTTCTCTTAGATATGCTCGGAATGAACCGGCTGCGGGTCTGACACATTTCTTCAGACTGATTCACGGATGATTCGAAAATTCGGCTATGAGGGAGAGCATTCATTTCTATGTTCCTGATGGTTATCTCCGTCACTGACAGCATAGATTGTTTTATCTCAGGGCCTGCAGGACCAACTTTCCAATGGTCGTGCCGGTGGGTAGGGCAATCTTACTGTTAAATAAAATCACTCGGGATATTTTCATATTTAGCATCAATGAACCTGCATTTAAACAAAAAGCTTTGTTGCTACTTGTATAATACCAGTATGTGCTGTAAGCAATTTACTGACATTATGTATGTCTACCTTCTTTCTTTTAATTATTATTATTTTTTATAAGTAATTATTTTGGATGTTGTTCATCCTGTCTTATTTAATAATATCATTAAAAATACAGAATTGAATTGAATTGAATAGCATCCCCAATTGGGATATGTTTTGAGGCTGGTGGAGGTAGTAGGGAGGGGAAAGAGATGAGGGAGACGAAAGTGGGGAAGTATCTGCCTGGTCACCAAACATGGCTATAGGCATTTCAAGCTATATTTCGATTAATTAATAATTTATAATTTAATTAACTGTGAAATAACACAAATTAATTAAATAAAACTTATTAGCGCACGCCAGATTCGAACCTGCAACATCCGGTTTCATAGTCGAGGATCTTTCCCCCCGACCATTGAGGCTGCTTCTTCTCGCTTCTTCTTGCTTCCTCTGTGGAAATTGATTTCCGAAACCTCGACAAATTACTAATTACATTCCAAAATGGTGAAATATTTTACAAAAATTGTTTTATATAAATTTTCCAAGAATTTTTACCATAAACACTACTAACTACGTAAGATTTCGTTATTGTTGTGCAAATTTGATAAACTTATATAAATTTGATTTAATAAACTATATTCAATAAACTTTAACACAACGAACTCAAATTTTGTCCGCCAAAATGACGGATTAACGGGGAGAGGGACGTCGGAAAGTTTTTATTTATTAATTCAAAATAATCATAATATTATTGTGCAATACGATAAACATGGTGTTTTTAAAGAGAAAAATATTTATTATGTTTATTTTTAATTTCCATGGGCTTAGCATTTATCAAAATATAATCAGAAATATTACACATTTCTGACCGTTCTACGCATGTTTTACAAAAACATTTAAAAACTTGAATATCCTTAAAAAATGCTTTGAAGGTTTTTCTGTAACTTGTCAATAAGATAAATTTTAAAAAAAGAACAGTGTGTGGTTTAATTTTTTTATGAACACTACTTAACTTTCTTGTTTTTTTTTTTTTTTTGTAATGCGGATTACAAATCTTTGGTTATCTTTATTTCCAAAAACACAACTAGAAAGGATTAAAAATACTTTTCTCCACTGTAAAAATCATATTAGTATTTTAAATATTTTGTAAAACATACAATGGGAGTAATATTTCTGATTAGATTCTGATAAATACTAAGCCTATGTAAATTTATAAAATATTTTTCTATTTAAAAACATTATGTTTATCGTATTGCGTAATAATACTATCATTATTTTGAATTAATAAATAATAACTCTCCGACGTCCCTCTCGCCTATAAGGATTTATGGATTTTACGCTTTTGGTTTTTGACTAGAGATGATGATCGAGGTGTAATTTACTTAATAATTTTTTGGTAACTTATAATATTATCATGCAGAAATGAGATTTTCTTAATAATAAGTATTTTAAAAAATTCTGAAATATTGCATTAGATTCTCAATTTGCGAAAAAATGGATTCACGGAATTTACTAATGAAGGAGAGGATATAACATTTATGTTTTTTTCCAGCTTCTGCTACCCCTGGCCAGCCTGTGCGGTGTTGAGTCGCCGGCGCTGCCGCGGTCGGATATCACTGTCCTAACACTGCTCCTGAAGGATGCCAAGGTTCCGCCCAACACCACCACTAGTAAGATGGCATCTCACACCTCACACTCCGTTTATCTAACTGCGAATAGCAGCACTATCCCCTTCATCTTCATCCGGTGCCCCTGCAAGAAACTCCCATTCACAACTTCGGCTTTGTGAGACCATGTTGTTTCCGGCCTTTCCGTTTTGGTTATTTCGGTCTGTACATTCACATTTAAAAGTCTTCAAGTCATTCAGGAAGCACATCCTCCTAACACAGTATCTGAAGTGCTCCTCGGTTCCTGCAACCTTCCAATAGCTGATGATCTTAGAGTTCACTATCGTGACTTGGTTTTTTAAGGAATTACATGGTTCCAATAAGAAAACCTGAGCCATTCCATTAATTATTGTCTCAACAGTAGAGCTTGAACTGGATTTAGTTTGTAATAATGGATTTGACGCTCGTCGGGGGATCTTACATTCGATAAAATAATTTATTTTTCAGTCCCGGAGCTCGGAAAATCCAGTCAATCGGAGCGTCGCCGTACCGATGGGCTGGCCGAGGTGCTCACAGGCTCGCTGCGTGCCGCACATTCTGCGCCCGCACTGCCCTGCATGCCCGCTCCCGCCGTTCAGCCTGCCGTCGCCCCCGCTGTCCAGCCCGCCCCAGCCGAAGCCGGAGCGGACACTACGCCTGCCGCCGACACGCCCGTCGATACACCACTGGCGCAGCCTACTCTGGATGCCAAGGTATGTGTCAATTTTCATATTATGGGTATTGAATCCTCGATTATAGATTCAATAGAGGTCACTGGCAAAGTGGAAAGCAGGAGAAACAGTGGAAAATTGATGATATGATTTTTATGTTTGTTTGTCTGGAGGAAGGCTTTTCAAACTGTTCCAGATTGCATTCTTCGTAAAAATTTGCACTGAACTTGAAAACTTGAACACAGAAATAAAAAAAAAAATGAATGATGCATTCTTTACTGTTTTGTTTATAGCTATAATCAAAACATTGTATTTCAGAACAACATTAATACATTTTTGAATATCCAGAAGGTGATCTCGGAGGAGTGCTGCTCGCTGCTGGCGCCGCTGCGTGCGGGGGCCACCCTGCTGTCCCTGTGCGGGGCCTTGCCCTGTCTGCAGCGCTACCTACTGAGACTGCGTGCCGCACGTGACTCCAGCACCTGCCACTACCAGCATCATTCGGCCGACACCACCCTGTCAGTAATATTATATTAATGTATATTCACGGCTGTCAATCGTAGATGTGTTTTGCGAATTTTACGGAATGAACTCTCGAGTCAGCCGGCTACGATAACTGAGTACTTAATAATTTTAACAACAGGTTTTTCCAATCAATTTGATCTAATATTGGAACATGTGAGGTCAGGTCAGAGATAAATTCGAATGTAAAGTCAAAATGCAAAATTTCAGTGGCCATCTTCAAAATCTAGGGTAATCAACCGATTTGGTTCAAAATTTAGTATTGGGGAAGTCAGGTGGAAGATGAACTCGAATCTAAAGTCAAGAAGTCAAATTTCGGCGGCCATAAACAAAGTCATATGGCGTAGGTATATTATGTATTCACATTAATGGTTTTTATTTTGATTGAAAAATTAGTAGGTGCCCAGTGATTAGTACATTATTACACATATTCTCATTGCAAAAGGGCAAAACTCTTCTAACAGGGACCATTACTAAATTGGAAGAAGCCAAACGAATGTCGCCTGCAGGTTTTTACCCGATGAATAAATTTATATAACTTTGTTTAATTAATTGCCCAATCCAGGGTTGGCTTCTTGGTGAATGAAGTGTTCATCTGTCAGACAGCGCTGTCCTTGCCGTGCCTGGAGCCCCTGACGTCAGCACGCATCACTCTGCTGAGTGACATCAGCGCCGCGTGGCTCCTCTGTGCCACCACGCAAGTTAGTATTGACGCATTTAGATTGTCGCCGAAGTGAAACTCTCTTATAGGGTTTTTGAAGGGACAACTTCTTAGGCATGATAACTTCTTATGTAGGAACCATATAAGCGGGTTTCACTGTATTTCTTATTTAAATGTCCCCCACACATAATAGCAACCAGATTCTTGTAAAAGTGTTATGAAATGAAATGCAGCAAATATTTTTCTCTACATTTTAATGCCTAATCTAAATAGCCAAGTAACCCATTCTTCCTCTTTTCCATCTACTTTACTTCCCCACTCTCTTCAGCCTCACAATATACTCCAATTGGTGATGCCATAGTCCCACTGACTCCAGACAGTTGAGATTCTGGTGCAGTATTCACATTTAAATAAAAAAAATAAAAAAAACTGAAATAGTTTAAAACAACGTAGGCCTCTGAAAACTCTCACTTTTCTCTTTTTTTGCCAATTAATAATAAGAGTTAATTTCTATAGCGCAGTTTTGTGAAGGTTCACCTCAAGTGCGCTTTATACTAACTAACCTAACCTAATATAATTCAAAATAACAGATATACTACATAGTATATCTGTTATTATAATATATATACAATATGCAAATTTAAACTATGATATAAAATATTCATGAGCAGGTATTATAAAATAACAATTTAGAAACTAAGGGTGTAAAATAATCAAGTACAAAGTAGATACAAATAACAACAGAGCAAGGGAAAAATATATGACATTATATACATGGTATTTCACTAAATACTAAGGGAATTAAATAACAAGGAGAGAAAACCGCAACTAAATAAGCTATGGAGGATTAAAAGAAAAAATGTCCTGAAATTCTGTTTCTACGTACATGAATTTATGTTTTATGTCGGATAGGATTTTTTGAATAATTTTGTTTTCAATACCCGTTTGAACTCTGCTAAATTCTGAATGTTAGCAATATTTGGGGGAAGCTTATTCCAGATGACCGGGCCCGATATACAAAAAGCGCGATCATAGTACACGGGTTTATTTGACCGAGAGGGTTCAACTAATCGGTTAGCAGCATTCAAATCTGCTGACCTCAAAGAAAGCTGTCTATCACCTGGGTTTTGTCGGACACATAGTTCAGATATATAGGCTGGTGCCTTTCCGTGGAGTGCTTTGAAGGTTGTTAAGCAAATCTTGAATTCTATTCTTTCAGGGCATCGAAGCCAATGAAGGCGATCCCTTAGAAGTGGAGTTATGTGACAATATTTAGGCTCACCTATTGAAGACAGACTGGATCCTATTGAGTTGTTTCTGGGGGAGACCGGCATATGCAATATTACAGTAGTCCATGCGTGAGACAACAAAAGAATTTATTAGTGTTTTAGCTGCATCAGAGGGAAGGCATCTACTGATTGATTTTATCTGCCTAAGATGGAAGAAGCCAGAACTTACAGCCTTTGAGATTTGCGACTCAAGAGATAGACAACTGTCGATAGTGAAACCAAGAAATTTAATTTCTTTAGAAGGAATTGTTGGCGTGTCTAACTCATCTTAAGATGGCAATTCTCTTCAAGTTGTCAGCCCATCTCATCTGCCACTGAGGAAGACATCTCACCTTCAAGTGAATCAAATACTTGAGTCAATAGTCAGAATAGCAGAAGGGTATCTATAAGATGATGTATGAATGTAAATAAAGCAAGGAGCAAACACTCCTGAAGTTTTGTGGTAGTTCACCCTCTCTGCCTACCCCTACAGAGAAATGGCGTAATGACTAGTTAATAACTATTGATTTTGTCACTTTCAGGCATCAGTCCACCCCAAGGATGAAGAGGCAGAGAACCTGGCTGCTGCGTTGGTGGAGGGAGCCCTGGGCCTCTTCAACTCCGTCGGGGAGGTCTTCAGGAACTCCACCAGGGCCGGTGGCTATGTGAGTAATCATTCAATGACATTAACAAATCTCTTCCTACAGCCGCTTCCTTGACCCGCCTCATAATTCTGATTTTAAATAGCACAGTTTTGTGACAATTCACCTAAAGTGCACATTACACTCAATAATCTATCTATCAGATGTTAAAAAACCTTAAAAAGACTTTTACGTAAAATGTTATAATAGAAATAATTGAGGAATTTATGTTTATCTGTTCTCATGTAGCTTTTACAAGGTTGAATTATTCGCACAACGTAACTGAGGGTTCTTAGTAATAAAGTTTTTGCCTTATGACGTTTTTTTAATTTATTCTTTGTTCCTTTAGTATCCCATGCATTAGAGATAATAATAATTGCTGCATATTAACACTAGCAGAAACTGTTTGATTTTAGCCCAATAAATAGGGAAGCAACTGGCCTAATTGTCCGACGACTTTTGTGAAGCCTGTGCTACATTTACAAAATCCTTACCCAAGGTCCCCGAAGAGGAAGCCGGTGATTTATAGTCAATGTCACTTGCGTGAGTGTACAGTACACTATCTTAAAAAGTTTAATGTATAACCCAACTTAACCGTTTTAGAGTAGGTACTTAAATTGCTATACATATTTTGTGTTATAAGAAAATAACATTGTCTTAAATAAAAATACAATATCTTTGACAAATATCGAGCAAATTTGATGATTATTTTTGCTATTCAACATACAAAGACTGGTATTTTATGCATCCAATAAAAAAACTACAATTACAAAACATATAAAAAAAATTTAAAAAATAGAAAATTATGTCGCTTAACAATTGTGTTTTCCCACGCAAAGCCCATGTAGTCCCTTCTTACAGTGGGTGTATATGAGGAAAATTCACTTTCTATTTGCATTACCTTATTGCTATGGCCAATAATGTCACTTACGTCATCACTCTCTTCATTTGTCAGATCAAAGGTCACAACGTCCGTAATGTTGCTGTCATTTGACAAATCGTCCGCAGTAGAAGTAAGATCCGACATGGTGGAATTTATCGATTCAATTTATTAACAGGATAAACAATAAATATATCAAGATACACTCTAACCGCAATACACTGCTCTCAAATGTCACACATGATCTTCCCAACATCAACAAACGCTCACTAAAGAACGGAAGCTGAGTCGCAAATTTACATAATTAACGCTTGCAACGAACGCGATAGGGCTCCACCGCACTCTAACGGTTAAAAGTAAAATACATAAACTAATTTTAATTGACAGTTCAGGGTCAGAAAAATGGTGCTAAACACCACTTTGTAGGTTCGTAGTACAAATGTTGTGATTTATCTGTAATTTCTTTATCGGTAGTTCGGAAATGTTCGGTATGTCTAAAATTTCCAGTGAACAATCTTTTTAATTCTATGAAATTCATACTAAAATGTCTCTTAGGGCCGGTTTTTCAGTTGCTTTTTAAACTCGACTAGATATTTACTTTGGTCAAGGTGCTATCGGGTAGTAATCCTGCCAACCCAATCCGACTCATAACATTCCTGAGTATACTGACATAGTATAGTTTTCCTTAAATATCAGTATCTATTTCATATACATACGTAGAACATAATGTAGTATAGTGTGCCAAAGTAATCTAGAATTTTAATAAAATCGAACAAATTTTTTTATTAATATGGCAACACAAGGTTTTTTTTTAAACTAAAAATGTGTGCTTTTTCCACATAATTTTTATTTTGATTTAACATCTAATAAAGGGCTTTTTTTTCATTTCTTATTCATCATTAAATGATGAAACATTTAAAGTTACTGACTCTAATTGGCTTATTTGTTTTTGTACATTTCAAAATTACAAAAACAAAACTTTACATATTTCACAAAATTAAAAAAAAAAAAATTTGAATATTAAATTTCCTTAGCATATAATGTAGAACCATCTCCTTTCAGGAATTGCCACTAATTTCCGAGCACTGTTTGATAGAGATTAGAAAAATATTCACTTTAACTATAGTGCTTTTTAAAAGTTGCATTCATTTTATTTTCAACCATTTTGGTGTTGCCGTTTAAAACCATTACAATTGCAGAGCCCTCCATTTTTGTCCACTTTATTTTGACAGTCTGTACCAACAAAAATAAATTGTTTCACATTTAAATTACAAATGGAATAATAACCTTTTTCAAATTTTGCGGGATTCATCATTTTATAACAGCATTTTTAGGATCTCCAATTTATTGCCTCTTGTTGTCCCCCAGGTGTACCAGAACCACCTGATGATCGGCACTTGGGTGCTGCTGAGCGGCCTGCACCAGAGTCTCACAGGACCGCAGCCCTCGGCGCCCCCGCAGGCGGGCAAGAGCCCCGCCAAGGCCACTTCCCGCCCGTATAACCTCGCCAGAATGTGAGACCCTCTTTATTTTATTATCGCATTTATTCCATAGAAGCTCATGGTCACTGGCAAAGGTAAATACTAATATTATGTAACTTATTCACTGCCAATCCCTGCTCTAGAGAGCTCGGCATCCAAAATAGCCTGTCAACTGTCTGCCTACAACGTATCATAAGATGCTTTGGACACATCGCTCGTCAAACTGGGAACTCCAACCCAGAGAAGCTCAGTCACTGACAAAATGTTAGGCAGGTGATGTTGATAAAGATCACCTATGCGTTGGAGTTATCACAGGCGTCCAGAATGTTGGTGTATGCAGAGCAGGAAAGTGAGAATTGGACGAATGGAGCCTAGTTCATCAGGGCAATTGGAGTGAGTGAAACGTTAAATGTATGAAACGTTCGCGGCATTAGATTAGCAACACCTTATTTTTCAATATACAGTGAAACCCGTATTTTACATCCCCGGATTTAACGTTTTCCCGCCAATTACGTGTTATTATTTCAGTCCCGATGTATTTTAGTACATTTATTACCCGATTTTTACGTTTTTTTCCCGCAATTTACGTCGAAAATATTTAAAATGTGTGATTTACGTGCGCTTGACAATGAGTCGGCGC
>JAHDVE020003567.1:0-16502 GCA_022606495.2 Halesus radiatus
AGACTTTGATCTTATTTGCATTTTAAATATAATTATTTGTATTATTGACTCACCTTCTTTATTGCAACTCATTCAGTTCAACATTCCTTGCCTTCAACAATGAATTGCTTTTCCTCAATAAACACTCTACTAAATATGGATACCATTCTCAGTGTTATTGACTTTTGTAGGGCTTTACGAAATTAGAACTCTAAGATTATCATTTAGAATGTCAAAATCATGGACTCTACTAAAACCTTGTTCAGGCTTTGACATTAATGTTCTCTCAAATGTATATTTTTGTCCTCTTTTTGTCATTGCTTCATTCTTGCATTATGTATGTGCTGTTATTTTCTGTAGCTATGTTTATTTCATTTTGTGTTACGTCGTCTTTTGTGTAAGTGGACATTGGTCCGTAAATAAATATGCCTCTATTTCAACTCGTCAATCAGATGAAGTATGTTTTTTGTGTAGGTAACGCCCGGCCGATGCTCGAGTACCAGGTGTGGTACCGGCCCGTGGACGTGACGGAGTGGCGCACCGTGCGCGTGTCTTCAGGCCGCACCACGGAGGCGACCATCTCCCACCTGAGCCCCGGCCGGGAGTACGAGTTCATGGTGTTTAGCCCCGACCTCTTCGGCGAGGGCATGTTCAGCAAGTCCATCAGGGTTTGGACCAAAGGTAAGGAGACATACGAGTATTTTTGTGTAGTGTGTTAAGGTACGAGGTACCGGCCTGTGTCGGGTTGGGCTATCGAACTGTTTATATACCAACTACTTGTTGAGTACAGGGGAGTATAACTGCAATGAAATAAGATTTGCTTTTATTAGTAAACCGAAATACCAACATAATAATACAGGGTTTAAAAATATGGAATCAATGTCGCACGTTCTGCTCTGATACACGCGGTCGACCCGGGGCTTTTCCTTTGCAGAGACATACAGTTTTCTCAAATTGGTGATACCAACGACAAATGCTCCACCTAGTTGGAGGTTCACTGCGGGGCTGGTCCTAACAAGCGCAATTGGAGCACTCCGCTCCAGGCACCATCTTTCCAGGGCTCCAAGGCGCCTTCCATGGTCAAGGGGTAAGGCTCTCGACTACGAATCCAAAGGTCGCTGGTTAAAATCTCGGCGTGCGCAAGTAGATTTTATTTAATTAATTTGTACTGTTTCATAATTGATTAATTTAAAAATAATATATGGTATATTTGCGCACGTTCCAGAGTGGAGATACTCTCAATATCGCCCTGGTGAAAGACCACCATTCAGAATTGAAACGTTGCTTGAAATGGCTTTTAGCCGTGTTTGGTGACCAGATCTGACTAGCCAGGTATTTTCCCCACTTTCCTTTCCCCTTCTCCTTCCCTTCCTGTCATCGTTTTAGAAGGTTTCTGGACGGCTATAACGAATTTTGAATAATTTATTTGAAAACCATGTTTTTAGGACCTCTTAAATGATTCTCGTGAATTTTATAATCGATATGTCCTAAGTATCTACTAGATAATAAATACCCCTTTACTTGTATGAAAAAATAAACTTTTGTCATCAGGACGAAACGAAGATGACTCCGGCTCCACGAGTTACCCCCCGGGCTCCATGAATGCGATGGGTGCGCCGCGGGACCTCGGGATCCGCCTGACCACCGAGGGCTACATGCTGGAGTGGCTGCCCCCCCTCCATGGCCGAGACCTGCTCCGGGTCTACATCGTCAGGTGGTTCAGAGGAACTGACGAGGATGTCATGGGCACGGCGGAGACTAAAAATAACTACTACCTTAGTGAGTTGAATATATTAACTAATCAGTATAACAAAACACCCTTTTCTATTAATTTATATTTAAGTATATTATGTGCATATGACTGCAATAATTTATGTGCAACAGCATATAGAATGCACATAGGATGTAAGCGTGATGAGTAGATTAAGAAACGGATGCTTAGATGGTTTGAGCAAGTAGAGCGAATGAATGAAGAAATGAGTGTAAGGAGAATATATGAAGCGAATGTGAATGGAAGAAGAAGCCGGGGAAGCCCGAGGAAAACATGGCACGATCAGATGAATCAAATACTTGAGTCGGGCTATGTCAGAAGTCGGAATAATACAAGAGAATGTATGAGACGATCTATGAAT
Organism: Halesus radiatus; assembly: GCA_022606495.2. NCBI lineage: Eukaryota > Metazoa > Arthropoda > Insecta > Trichoptera > Limnephilidae > Halesus > Halesus radiatus. The sequence continues at coordinate 2,112 of JAHDVE020003567.1, forward strand.
GTGAATGAAGAAAGAAGTGTGTGCCAAGATAGAGTTTTTTGGCGGTCCGTCCTGTCTGACTACCCCTGCGGGGAATCGGCGTGATGGTGAATTTTCGCGGGCTGTGTACACTCGATTAAGGAATTTTTTTTGTTATGTTGGTACACATATGTTTATCATATGTTAGTATTATCAGCCATTTTGGATTTGTGGTTTTTTTTTGACAACTGGAAAGGTTCGTCACGTTTTTGTGTGTTCTTCGATTTTTTACTTTTGAAAAAAATGGATCAAAGAATATGTATTAAATTTTGCGTTAAAAATGGAATAAAGTGCTCCAACGCACTTAAAATGTTAACTGTGGTATTCGGCAAGTCTGCTTTGTCTCAAAAAAAGTGTTTATAAGTGGTACAAGCGCTTTACAGAAGGCCGAGAAGATGTTAATGACGATGAGCGTCCTGGAGTTGAAACCACGTCAACAAACGAAGAAAACATCTATACAGTGAAGAAAATGGTTTTGGAAAATCATCGAATGACTATTAGGAAGAAAACATCTATACAGTGAAGAAAATGGTTTTGGAAAATCATCGAATGACTATTAGGGAAGTTGCAGAGGATGTTGGCATATCAATCTGCTCATGCCATGCAATTTTCTCAGATCTTTTGGGCATGAAACGTGAGAAATTTTGAGCAAAAGCAACGTCGCATTAGTATCGCTTAGGAGCAAATCTGGATCGTCATCAAAAACAAATCATGGATTTTGAATCACGATAATGCACCAGCTCACACATCAATGCTTGTTCGTGATTATTTGGCCAAAAACAACACCGTAATCATGCCTCAACCACCGTATTCACTAGATTTGGCTCCCTGCGACTTTTTCCATTCCCGAAACTGAAGAGACCAATGAAAGGAAAGCGTTTTGCCACAATTGATGAGATAAAGTCAGAATCGAAGAACGAGCTGATGGCCATACCGAAAAGCGCATTCCAGAAATATACCTGAGGGGGATTACTTTGAAGGGGAGAAAATGGATATTGATGAATAAATAAATACTTTTCGAAAAAATTCTAAATTCACCTTTTCTTTTGAACAAACCTCGTATAAGGAATATGTAAGTATAATATGATATTTTGATCCTAAGAGAGACCGGTAGTTTTCAATGTCTAAAATTTATTTACATGCATCCAAACAACTTCACAAAAAAAAAAAATCGTTCGACATGGTAATTGTATATATGCAGTACCCCATTACAAAACCAGGTTGGCCCAAAGGTATATTAATTTTATTGCACCAAAAATGTATAATTCTCTTTTCATAACCTTTTAAGAGACCGTTTTATGTCAAAATACTAACTCTTATAAAAAAAATATATCTTATATAAATATATTGGATAAAAAACACTGAAATAGATAATTTTTTCCTTAAATCTTAACAGTCATCTATAGTATTTTCCTTTATACAGAATTCTAGCTTGTTCTCTTTTGTTTAAATTTTAACATTAGACTTTTAAAATTCAAGTCAATTTGTTCACCTGTTGCTGGTACCAACAATGTATTATACTGTTCAATGCCTTATTTTATGTTATCATTTTTTAATACACCAATACATATACATTTTTATAAAACCTACTTTCAAACCATTAGTATCGTACTTGTGTGTGATTTTAAAACGCCCACAAAAATTTTATTATACTTATGTATGCATTTGGGAGAATAACACTAAATTCTGTTTACTGTCATAACTAATGAAATGTTTTTTTGTTTGTTTCTTATTATCACTATGTCAAATTATATCTTTCTTATTTTCGTTAACACTTACTGCTTTTAAGAAAATGATTAACTTATTTTCTTGTTTAAAATGAAAACTTTCACATAAGCCATAGAAATGTGATAAAAAACTATTATAATACCCACCAACAGGCTTTACCTTTGTGGGATTTTTTGTTTACATATTTAATTTTTATCATATTTTCTTCTTTTTTAAAGACTGTTTCAAAATGTAATTATGTAACAAAAATTTTCAATAATTTTTTTTTTTTAATTAAATGCCCTGGACGTGCGACAAAGTTTCATAAAAAAGTCATCACAAATGTACACAAAAACATAGAATGTATTAGTAAAATCGAACACACGTATCAATCCAGAAGCCGTAGCAGAAATGATTTGACAATCCCAGTGAGTGACCACAATGTACCAAAAAACACACATCTATCTTGGACCAAAAATCTACAATAAAATCTCCCCCGAGGTTAAAAACTGCGAATTGTCATCCTTCGACAAAAATATTACCGAATGGCTTATTGACCTGGGAAGAACGGAGTACGAGAACCTGTTAAAAATATAACTTAACCGTTATATATATATATTTATAATAGTACATAAATTTCGTTTGTTTTTTTTTTCTTTCTGTTTTTTAATATCTTCATTTTATTTTTTTCTGGTATATTTCGGAACCCACCGAAAAGAGCTTCAACAATAAATTAAAAGCAATAAAACACCTACCCAAAACATATTTATTTCCTAAGAACAGGCAATCTAGTTAGGAATTAATATCGACCAGGCAAACATAATGCAACTTCAACTTACGTGTTCCTCAATTGATGATAAATTACTATGTTTTGCAAATACAAATGTTCCCAATGTAAATGTCATGAATGAATGAAATGAAATGAAAATGCATATAGTATAAGAATAATGTCACAGTCCTCCTCACTGCGGTTTCTTGTTCTGGGGCAGCCGGTATTTTTGTTTTTGTTTTTGTACCAAGTATCCGGTAAGTTGTCTTACATTGTATTCATAATGTTTGCAAGTTGATTATAACTCAGTTCTGTCAGAAAAAAATTGATTTGGTAGGGCATTATATGGTTTTGCAGCATGAAATTTAATGTTTTTCTGTCTACATTTTTCTTACTTTTTTTATTATTGAAATTGAAGACATTTTCATTCAATTTACAATAGATATGATTCGATGTTTTCACGGCCAAAGGGGTTTTCTTGGTTGGTTTTTGGGATATTATGTCATGTTGAACTTCCTCTTCCGTTAGTTAACGTTTTGGACAGCGTTACAGTGTCCATTATCATCAAGGCAGGTGTAACCAACATGTGCCCTGATGAACAAATAAAAAATTCTATGTAAAATAAACTCACAAAAATACTTCACTCGAACTGATCCCTTTAAAAAAATATTTTCAGTTGAGGAGCTCGAAGAAGACGAAGAATACCACTTCCAAGTGAACGGCCTCTCCACCAACGATTACATAGCCATGAGCTCCAAGGTGTCCATCCACGTGCCCGCCTATGGCAAGATCAGGGCGGCCGTGGCAGGAGTGGCCTGCATCGTCCTTCTCATCCTCGCCGGAGCCCTCTTCTGGTTCTCCAGGAACAGGCTGGGGGCGGCCGCCAAGAATGGCAACGTGGAGAATAGGAATTTAAAACCTAATGGGGAACGTTGATAAGTTAATTTTAGATGTATGGAGTCAACGTGATCATTTCATTCAATTTCATAGACATTATCATCACTGCAATCAGTTGATTTAAAACAAATAAAAATAAAGCCTTCCATTTGGTCATCATTCCCGAGCTGCTCTTGTTTGTTAGCTACTATTCAATCAAATTCTATTTCATCTTTCTTTTCTGGATATCGCTTCAAAGCCTGGATATATACCTGCCTATATTGATTTGAATCTACCTATAAGGATGGTGTAGTTCTAGCAGTGGCGTGCAGTCCGTAGACTGCCGACCCTAAGGAAAACGAACCAAATAAAGAAGTTAAACTATAATAGAAAAATACTAAAAAATTCAGATTTTTCCATAAATTTTGGTAAGGAACTTGTATGCCCATTTATTCAGTTGCCAACAACAACCAACGGATGATGATTATAAAATAACTCGTTTTTAAATATTCAATGCAAAATTGCACACAGCCTATCTTTGGTCACAGAGCAATGCACGCAAATGGCAACTAGGTGGTGCTCAAATTAAACATTTACTGAATTGTGTACTTTCCGATTTGCCACTAGATTCGTCAGTAAAACTAGATTTCTCCGGTTACCCGAATCCAACCCTTTACACATAACAATCCGCCATATTCAATCTGCCGTCCACAGAATTTGTTTTTTAAATGTCAAGAAATTCCCTTTTTCTAATAAATTGTCCACATGTGCCACATCACTCCCCTCTCTTCCACATATCACTTTTATTAGATACAAAACAAAATGTAGTTTTGGTTGTGAATTCCTCAGTCAATGTTTGTTTCCTGCATTTGCATGGTACAGAAATATTTGCATTATTTTCTTTAGCCCAGCTTCAGGTAATAGAACGTTCCATTGCTAGGCGCTTCGAACTACATACCAAATGTCGGATTATAAGCTCGTTTTGAATCGGAATCCTTTTCAATCTTTAACTTAATCTTTTGTGAGTTTGGTGAAGCCAAAGTGATAGTGTAGAAGATTCTTGGAGATTTTTTAATGTTATTTTTGCTACTCTTATCACGAGTAATACCTTAAGTTTATCTAATGTGATTCAAATGATTGATTGTATAAGCACCAACATCTATATAGATATTAACTTTTTTTTAACTTTAGGTACAAAGGTTTTCCATGACTAAAATTATTGTGAATCCCGTGGGTGTTACAGAGGTATGTAAGCAGATTATGAGTTGAAAATGTATGTATAATCGCAAATATAAAAGATTTTACTTTGTTAACTTCTAGCGCGTCGAGATTTCTCATACGGCAACGTAAAAATATACTTTCTTTTCGTATATGTATATATGAAGAATAAAAGTCGCTATTCTGGGGTAACTACTTTTGACAAATAAATTTTTAAAACGTTTTTTTTATAAATATGTAAACATTATACTTGGTAAGATGGTATAATTTACTAAAAGATTATTTTAAAAAAATAAGTAACTTATTAGCAAAATACAATTAGGCGGGCCGAGCACAATTTTGCCCTGGGCACACTATAGAAATAATAGACCGCGGAAGTTCAGCATTCCACAAATGAAATAAAACAAACACTGTGTTTTGAACCACAAATTTATTTAAATTAATGACGAAACGCTATCCCGCTTCCTCGGAATAAAATTTAAAACTGAATAAAAACACGTAGAGTGAGCATATATAGGTGAGATATGCTACAACATAGAATAAGAGGTAGACATAATATAAAATACAATGGAAAAGTGAGACAGATATATGCTCACATGTAATAGAATGGAATACCATATAAAAGCGAAAGAGGCAGACCGTCAAAGGTTACTTTATTTTCTTAGACAGGTACGTAAATAATATATAAATATGTATAGTAAAATGACAATAATAATTTATTCCTATAAGCAGTTCGACCCCGGAAGTGTTATTTATTAAACAAATATTATTATTTAAAGATTATTTAAGATTATGCAATTATTAATTATTCAAAGTACCTTCCCATTTTCTAACTCAAATTATTTATTACACGTATGAATTATGTGGAATACTTATTACAATTAGAAAGCACGTTGAATCAATGCATAATTCAACTTGTTTTCATCAAAATATTCTCTGAAAAACTGTCTTTATTTCTCCATGCTTTCTCAAATATATATTTATTTTGTCATGTTTTTCATAGCAAATTTTCTCATTCAATGTAATAAATTGATCATGAATTGTAAATTATCAACATCAACAAAAAATACTGAAAAATAAACGCTTAAAATGAATTAAATTATTTATTTGACTGACTTTATTATGGTTTCAATTTCATCCCACCCATTTTCTGAAATAGAATCTGGATAGGAGTTGTACCAAAGCATTTTCATTTTGGTTGATATCTCCGCTAAACCACCATTCACGTCATACTTATTATTTACCAACATAGATGGCAGTATAATCCTTTTATGACACTCACTTTATTACAAAAGAATTCTCCGGTTCACCGAGAATAAAAATGTGTACCCGAGAGGCATATGTAACGGATGCGAGAATGTCTGCCAACAACCAAAGTCCGTTAGTATATATATATATATATGTATTAGTATAGTTAGTGTATATATATATGTATTAGTATATTTTCTGCACGTTCCAAAGTAGATGCTTTCAGTATCGCCCTGGTGAAAGACCACCATTAAGAATCTAAACGTTGTTTGCAATGGCTTTAGCCGTATTTGGTGACCAGATCCGAATAGCCAGATGCATCCCCAACCTTCCTCTTCCCCATCTTCTTCCCTTTCCCTCTACCTTCAGCCTCACAGCATCCCCAAATTGGGGAAACCATCTCACTGGTTGGGAGCAATTGGGACTCTTGTACGGTACATAAAAATAAACAAAAATACTATTAGTATCGTTCTGCTGAAAGACCGCCAGTCAGTATCGAAACGCGTGATTGGTGACCAGATCTGATTAGCCAGGTAAATCCCTACCTTCATCTTCTACATCTCCTTTCCCTTCACACTCCTTCAGCCTCACAACAGTCACAACATTCCTTAATTAGGGATGCCATAATTCCAATGGCTCCGGACAGTTGGGACCAGTTGGGACTCGGTTTGTGTGCGGTATTCACTTTTTATGTTTTAATTGAAATATTTCGATGTAAAATATTCGACAACTAACCTCCCACTGTAATTTAATATTAATAAATTTAGCAAATATTTTTTTCCGTTTTCTTTGTGAAAAACCATCTCAAGTAATTTAGTAAAATTTCAGTAATTAAGAATGTTTAAAATAAATATAAATGAATACACACAATCGGCCAACGTTCCAACCCTAACTCTGTTCAGAGTTGGGACGTTGGCCGATCGTATAGTGACTATAAATCGGGCAACTACACGATCGGCCAACGTTCCAACTACCAACTCCAAACTAGTGATGCCATTTTAGCTAAAATCTATCGATCTACCCATATTCATAGAAACTCTACCGAAATTTATAATATTATTGACCCGATTCGTTTCTCATTGGGTACTCATAATACCGGAAATAAATATAACGGATAGATGTTGCGCCCGTTTTAGCTCCGTATTTTTTTTTACGTACACCCTAAGTCAGATTGCAGCGCAAAAAAAAATATTTTATTTAAATTTATTATCGCCCCAATGGGCTTTTACATATTTTAACATTTAAATGATTTTGTGTACAGAAATAAAAAAGGCTTTAAGTTATTAAAAAAATAACACGATACATAGTTGGTATAAACGTGTAACATATTGATGATATATATATATATGTGTGTGTGTGTATTATAATGTATACGTGCATGACACAGAGAAGTTATGAAGGGAAAGGTTTTTAATTTGTAGATAATACTTTTTTTAAATAAAAATAGTAATAGTCTGATCTACATGATACATAATATACAAGAGCATAATATAATATAATATTAATGCATGACATTGTGAAAAAAAAAATCAACGTGTTTTTATATTTCGGATGACGTAAAAATGTATGAAATTGCATAATACATAATATAGTATATGAAACATAGAATCAAAAAAGAGGAACAACTTTTTGGATTATAGATAAGTAAAAAGATAATATTAAAAATAAAAAAATTGTTGACAACTATCCTCGATTATACATCGGATTACAAACATTTAGCAATTGAGGTGATATTTCATGAAAAGCGGCGCTATACAAATTATCCAATTGTTTTTATTATTAGCATAATATGCATAATGCATATTTGGGGGTTAGTTGCATATTTGAATCTTTTTTCGTCATTATAAACATAGTGCAGTCATGTTTTATTCTTCACGCAGCACGTCCGTCGGGACCACCTGCTGAACTCGTACTGAACGGTCAATGTGTGGAGGCCGGTTTGTGCGAGTTCGGCCAACTATATTGAAGGTTAGGCCAACTAGGTCGCCACCGGGGCGATCTCGGGCCAACTCGCCGAACTCGAGCTAACGTTGGCCCAACGCGTACGAACTACCCCTCTACACAATCGCCCAAACGTTCAAGTTGGGAGGTTGGGCAATCGTGTAGTCGTGGCATAAATATATACTTAAACCATTTACAGTCCACGTAATTATTTCTTTACACTACACAATCTGTAAAATATAATGAAATATTGTTTGTAAATATTATTATTTAATTTTTCTGTAAAATTAATAGAAATAAATAAATATAATAAGTGTGGCATATAATTATATCAATGTAATTAACTTCTTGGAAATCATGGTTGCATCCCTGCATGATTTCCAACGAATGTAACGAATGTTTTATATTACTCTATCGTTATGCCGGCAGATACTTGCCTCACATTAAATTATTATATTAAAAATAACCTGTGATTTGAACTAAGATTATGGCAAGATGATATTTAAAAAAGACAAAGCCGACACAACACGCGATTCACATAATAAGACGGAATAGGGCCGGTTTATCACTACTGGACAAGTACGTAAATCATTACTGAAACTTAAGCTTCTTAATTTGGCAAATTGGAACTAGTTCCGACGCTGTGACCATTATGAGCTGACTAGTGACAAATCCCATTTCTCAAATTTGGCATTTTCGTAAATACATCTAAAATTTACGTTAATTCGTAAATTGTCTACTATTACAAGTATGAACATCAATAATTCATCAAGCGATGAGGAATGCCACATATGGAACCATGCTGATTGGTATGTGGGATTTTATCAAAAATCAACTCTTAAATAAAACCCGCACAAAACAAAACATCGCGTTGACATGACAGCGTGGTTGTGCAAAGAAACTTACAAACAGTGCTTGTAACCAGTTCCGGCACTAATACCTACCACCTAGTGACGAATCTCATGTGTCAAATTTGACATTTACATGAATAATTCCATACGTTAATCTCGCTAACATTTACGTAATTTGCCTACTTTTATCAGTGTATACTTCAATGATTCATCGAGCGATGAGAAATGGCGGTGATATTAGTTGATAAATGATGACTTTCAATCTCTAGCAATCTAAACAGGGATTTAAATATCCAATGTTAGAAAAGAGTTTGTTTTCAACAGTTAGAACAACTAAATTAAACATAACTTATTTAATTTAGTCTCCATTTTCTGTACAATATTATCATAATTTAATTGACTGATAATTGGGTTGAACAATTCGCTTAGAGTTTCTAACAGCGCTAAATGATTTTCTTCAAAAAGTCGATGTCATTTTGATGCCATAGTTCATCATTGGCTAAAGTATGTAAAAAATAACATTTCCAACGTAGATACCTACTGTCCGTTGGTTTGGAGATAACGACAGAGGTAAGAGAGTATAACCGACAGAGGCGTGTATTCCATCATTGCTGAAAAACTGTGCCTCAACCATATAGACCATGTACCATATATCATATCAACTAAACTTAAAACACATCTTTTCAGACAATCGTATCCATAAATTGAAGAAATTCACCTGTAAATTGCTTAGCTAGGCTAGCCGGTTAGTAGTTACCTAAAGTCATTAAATAAATAAAATTAAAATTAAATTAAAAAATTCACGCATCGGTGCGCAAATGCGTCCACAGCCCGCAACACTGTAAATAACCAATGTGTAAAATAAAAAATAAAAATTTAATATTTATTAAAAGCTTCTTACGCTTATTGAGGTAATTTTATAGATATTTTTGAGTCCTAAAATTCATTTTATGAATACTTTCCAGTCCTAAAAATTATAAGTATCTCAATAAATACCAACTCTTATTGTGCCACCAATCTTCTAATAAATGTAACATCAATAGAAAAGGAGCAACAAATAACCATGTAAAACTTCACCTCTATAAATAAATTTTCTAATAAAACTGTGTTCATCTGAAGCGACCTGCCAGGTAAGTATGTTTTTCTGTATCTGTTTGTACATAATTAGTTAAGAAATATTTGTACAGCGCCCTTGAGGTGATTTTTCACAAAGACGGCGCTGTACAAATCATCCAATTATTATTATCATGAATGCCTTATATCAAATCCACATATTTCATCAATAAAATTCACTCCACTGATAGTATAAGCAATAGGTTCAAAACAAGTGGTTTAATAGCCATCCCGATGCTAAGAACGACCACAGCATCACTACTTGTATTTAGGTATAAGATGGTACAATATACAGGCGGACCTCGACTTCCCCACATGATTGTTTCCTGAAAATGTGTGCGAAAGTTAAATGTTCGAAAGTAGAGGGATGTAAAAAAAAACACCAAAAATTGTACTTCAAAAATTACTAAGTACATATTAAATAAAAATTATATTCTCTTAATAAAATTGTCAAGGTTTAGTTGTATTTTACTACTTTTTTTTCTTTTCTTCGTAGAGAGTTCTGCAACATGCAGTACTATTACGGATTGCCCCACGCACTTGAGATATGCGTTCTCCATTGGGATCACATTCTTCCATAATATTTTAAAATGTCTCGAGATGCGTAAAAGCTTCGTTCATGTTTTATTTTCATTTCTAAGGTCTTGATGATTTCTTCTGGTTCTTCTTCCTCACTTTCAATTTGTATACTATTTTCGTTCTCTTGTCGGTCCATTAGAAATTCATTAGTCAAGGCTTCAGAATGAGTTTCAATCATCTCATTAACGTCTTCACTGTTAACATCTAGGTTTATGACCAGGGACAACTGATTTTTCCTTTGATAAGAATGTACGATTAGGCATCTTCTTCCAAAATAAACCAGTCTCATCTACATTGAATATTTACAGACACAAGTCAAAATATTACTATTAAATTAAACAATAAAATCATTGAAGAAGATAATATTAACACATCCCAAATGAACAACAACAGAAATTAAAAAGATTTCAGTCGCATCTGGGACTCGAACCCAGGACCTCTACCTATCCGGGGTAACCGCTTAACCAACTTAGCTAATGGGACCAGTTCCCTTTACGCCATTTATACCGATATCATACTTCAAGTTCAAGACTTGTTAATATTATCCTCCATTTTTATAAATCCCATATTATTGGCTGCTATCCTTATGATGATTGCAAAGTTTCATCCCGAACTCAATTGCAATCGGTAGAGGTCCCGGGTTCGAGTCCCAGATGCGACTGAAATATTTTTAATTTCTGTTGTTTTTTCGGTTTCGTGGTTCATTTGGGATGTGTTAATATTATCTTCTTCAATGATTTTATTGTTTAATTTAATAGTAATATTTTGACTTGTGTCTGTATACCAAGGGGTTCCCACGAAACGTGTTATTGAATATTGAAATATTCAGAAGTAGGCTGTAATGTGGCATCAGGTCTATAATAACAATGGAAGCAGTTGGCTGTGAGTTGTTAGCAGTTGCTGAGGGGAATAAAGCAAGGAAAGCGAAGAAAGAAAATCGATTTTCTGGCACAAATTACTCCGGTCACGAAGGCTCCCCTGAATAACTTAAAAAGCTATTTAATATCTTTACATCATATTAGATATCTTTTGCTTTTTCCAGATGGCGATGTAAAATAAAAACGGAATTTTTCCGGGTAATTATGCCATTTGAAGGCCGTTTTCACTAGCCGCCATTTCAGGATAAGCGGTTATGAAAACTGTAAATAAAATTTGTTGGTTGAAAATATCACTTATAGTAAATTGTATAGCGGGAAACACTCTCAGTATCACCCTGGTGAGAGGCTGCATTGCTTGAAAAAGAACTCCTCTGAAAAATATAATGGCATTAAAAATATATATATTCCTACAGATCAGCAAACGCCCATTTTGAATATATAACTTATATTATGTATAATTATACGTAGACTTTATAAATCGTTATTTAAAAGTGATTAAAAAATCATCTCATCAAAACATCTTGTTTTGTTGGTACCATTGCATTTGTGGCATCCGACGTCAAGTGTGCATTCTGTTTTTTGATGAGTATGATTTTTATTTTACTATTTTGTTTTGTATTTTGAATATTTTTATTTTTTACTTTTGTCGAATCTTAAACTTAATTTTGGTAACTTTAAATTCTATAATTGTTATTTCCAATTTTGAAACTGTCAATTCATGGTGGAATTCCATTTTCAAAGGTTTTTTTTTATTAAAAAACCTTTGTAACCTTTTTCCCCTTATTTATTTTCGACCGGACCGGTTTCACCTTATCACGGGCATCGTCAGCACAATGAATACTAAATCTATGGTATATATAGCATCGATGTCGGGAGTGAGTTCTCCTGTTTTCTAATACTCTTTTTATTTATGTCTTGAAATTTGTTTTATTGCTAGACAGTACTATTTACTATTATGTTTTTAAAAACTACTTCCGGCTTGGTTTATTACGCTCTGGAAGACGGATTGCATTGGGTTTATTTATTGAATCTATGGGTTTTTTTAAATTATATAATGGCATTCGTGTCAGCTTTTATTTGAACGGATGGATCTTTCTATTTTAGTTATTTCCCTGTGATTTCCGTCTTGTTTGCTAAGATGAATTTTATAGCAGTTTTTGTCCTATAGTTACATGAACGACAGATAACCAGGTACATTTTTGTTGGGTATTTAAAATATTTTATTATGTTATAATAGGTACACATCAGGGTAATATCATTCTTAAATTTCGCCTTGGATGTCTGCGACAAAAATCCCAGTTACATTTTACCCTGGTATTTTATATAACCTTCCTATTTACATTCATGATTATATACTATTACTGCATATAATTAAGATTACACTATAATGGATATATTAGCGGAGAGTCAGCCTTTTCCTCTAATTGATTATTCATTACATACTTTTCTTCTACTTTGCTTATTAGTAGATTAATTTCTAAAGATTCTAATTTATCTAATTTTTTACCCCTTGGTGACATTAAATGGTTAGCTACGTTTGACAGGTCCTTTTTATTGTTTACCCAGCTAGAAAAGTATTCTCTTATCCTGGTGTAAAAGGCTTTGCCCGTTTGGCCTACGTAATAAGCCGAGCAATCTCCGCAGTTAATCATATACGAGTATATTCCAGAATTGCAAATTTTCCCTGTTATTTTTATTATTAATGAGAATTTTTCCCAGTGAGTTTACGTTATAAAATGCTGTATTATACTTTTTATTATTAAGAAATTAAAAGCTGACAAAAATACCATTACATAATTTAAAAAAAAAACCATAGATTCAGTAAATAAACACAATGTAATCCGTCTTCCAGAGCGTAATAAACCAACCCGAAAGTAGTTTTTAAAAACACTATAGTAAATAGTACCGTTAGTAATATCTATTAAAAACTTCGCACCCTTTTTAAGATCATTTTATAAATATTCTCCAGTCCTAAAAATTATAAATATTTCAAATAAATACCAACTCTTTTTGTTCCACAAATTTTCTAATAAATGTAACATGAATAGAAAAGGTGGATAAAATAGCAACTGTAAAAATCATATCTTAAATTTTCTAATAAAACTGTGTTCATCTGAAGCGACCTGCCAGGTAAGTATGTTTTTCTGTATCTGATGTACATAATTAGATACATAATAGGAAGTAATTTGTACAGCGCCCTTGAGTTGATTTTTCACAAAAACGGAGCTATACAAATCATCCAATTATTATTATTATTATTATTACTTCTGGGTGATTAACGGAAAAACGAGAGTAGCTCAATGTAGTAAGTAGGTGAAGTATCGAACGATTCCGTTAAATCACGTTTGCCTATTCACCCGATTCCTGACGGTATTGGAACAATGAAACATTAAAGTGAATGTTGAATATGACTGCATTGAACCATTGAATATGGATTGTGCAATACCAACAACAACATTTAAATGTGCTGATTAGAATCGCACGGTTCGCAAAAACCACACAGCACACAGCACGAGAAATAATATTTGGATTACTTCAATAGAACCGTTTTCGTGGGAAAAACCACATCAAGGACGTTTTACAATTAATTTATATAACATATCATTTTTCGATTTTTTTATGTTGGTACACATATGTTAATCATATGTTAGCATTATCAGCCATTTTGGATCAGTGGTTTCTTTTTGACAACTGGAAAGGTCAGTCACGTTTTTGGGTGTTCTTCGATTTTTAACTTTTTACTATTTTAGTAAAAAATCTTAAAACTTCGATTTTTTGAAGAAATGCTGATAAGGGCATAGAAAACAAAGCAAATCTAAAATTTCACTTTAATCGGACTGATGATGCCCCAGAAAACGAACCTAAATAAAAAAATCGAAGAACACTCAAAAACGTGACTAACCTTTCCAGTTGTGAAAAACAAACCACTGATCCAAAATGGCTGATAATGCTAACATATGATAAACATATGCGTACCAACACAACAAAAAAAATCGATAATCGAATGTACACAGCCCGCGAAAATTCAAAATTCACCTTTCCTTTTGAACACACCTCGTATTTATAATATTATTAATAACTGTTATGATTATTGCACGTCAGTGCTAAAGCATACAAAAGTAGAAGTGTAATAAAGGTTATTGAATTAAATAAGGTAATCTGTCGGTAGAAGGCAAATAGATATATAGTAATT
>JAHDVE020003568.1:0-23854 GCA_022606495.2 Halesus radiatus
TTATTTTCACCTTAATATTTTTGTTACTTTACTATTTACAATTTACAATTTAATATTTTAATTTATTTTATTTCATGTTCTAAGATTGGGTAAATTTTAAAGATTCCAAATTTTTAAAGTATGTAAAATATTTAAAAAGTTAAGAAAATATATTTTCATTTTCCACCTTTCAAAATTCAAGCTCAGATACGATTTTTCTGAGGTTTTCAAATCCCTTTTTTACTATTTTATCGTGACTTTCAGTTTATTCTAAAATTCAAAATTATTTTATTTATTATTTTTTATTTGTATTTTTAATATTAAAAAAAAAAAAAAATATTTACCCCAATGAGTAAAGTCGATCCACTTAATGTGAGTCTTTTCGGGTGCGGAGATGATAAGAACACTGCTGGAATAATAGAGTCGATGGCTTTTAACCACACATTCTTCTCCTTCTTTAAAAAAATTGATGATTTGCTCTCTATTTTCGGAATTTATTGCCAATTTCAACACTTTCTTCACTAGATCGATGTCTTTAAAGACCAGTGCATGATATTTATACTGAGGAGAAGCAAGTGCCACGATCCTGAATCCGAGCTCTTCAGAAGTGCTCAATTGGCATCGTTTCATTTGAAATTTTCTTTTCGATTCTGTAATTTTGGGTTTTTGGTAGGTCAACCCCATCTTGATATCAATAACTGTAGGATTCGTAAGTCCGTCCAACAGATTCTCAAGAATTAATTTATTGTCATCTTAGGTTCCCAGGTATCTTGGCGCGAGAGCCTTTTCAATGAAGTCGCTTTGGTAAAACTATTTTTATCTCCCTTTGTAGACTTTCAAAAGTCGGTCTGATGACAATTCGATGTTTTTGGGTCTCCCTCCTGCGATATAGTATCTGTTGTTTTCCGGTATTTCTTCATGTTGATTCTCTATTCGATTTTGAAGAATAAGATTGTATTCCTCAGTGAATGGCTTTGCCTCTGTTTCCATAGAAATTCTTTTCTCGTAGATCACTTCATGTTTGAGATTCGCCATCTGTATATAGCATTCCTTCAGGGATTATTCTTATACCAGATAATCTTTCTCAAAAAATAAGACACTTGACATAGGGAGCCCTTTGGTATTAGCCTTGACTCTTCTGGCATATTCCAATAGTTCTTCACTCTCATCCAGGAAAGGGTAGAATTTTTTTATAAACATTATAGTATTATCGATGTCATCCAAATAGTTTTTCACAAAACATAGATCTTTAATCTATGAATAGGGAATGTGTTAATAGTAGTTGTGGATTTCTCCAAGAAGGCCTTGCACAAGTGCTTCCGTTCCCCAGTTCAACGCTGTTAGATTGAACCCTCCCTCGAGTACGGCAATAACAGGAGCCATTTCAGCCAACTATCGAGTCATATAATAATATCCTTTGGGACTTAGATTCAGTCCAGCCTCATCCCCAGAAGCCGAGTCGAATCCTGCGCTGATAAATATCAATTCAGGTCTAAAATGGTGGAGTAAAGGCTTGATGATTCGCTAGAAGGTAAAGATGTATTCATTGTCTCCAGGTCTGGTTTATTTACCCTGGGTATTCCAGGCGATGTTGATGTGGTTGCCTAGTGATGGTCCCTCCCCAATCCATGCAGGTGACCCCGATGAAGACCCTTCGAAGGTTCCATTGTCATATCGATGTAGAGATATTAGTAACACGTTTGGATTTGAAGACAGTAACTTTTGGGTTCCGTCACAATGTTCAGCTCCCCAGTCGATCACTGCGACTCTTTGATGATTTTATGCGCTAATATTTTGAAAATGTCTCACCCCAAGTATTACACTGTTAAAAACACAGAATCGGTTGATGGTTTCGATTGCCCCAGCATGCTGTCCCGGGGGTCGAACGATAGCAAAAGCATTCTTCCATTACTTCTTCAAGACACCGTTTACCGCATCAACAACAGCTCCGGCTGCCACTTTTCCTGCCCTCTTTGTGAAACCATTATAATAGGCTCGCTAGTCAATCTGGCGGTGTGTGGCTCTTATTTTATGATTCCAGAGTTAGTCTACATACTTCACATAATCCAATCCATGAACCTGGAGAAGCAATTGGTAGTCTACCTTTTGTGAATATGTCCGGTAGAGAACATCGGGTCTTGGGATGTATGAGTGCTCATGAAGGTGTTTGATAATAGAAACAATTCTTTGTGGGCGTTCCAAGTTTTCAGGTGTTGTATGGTGGAGTAAGGTCTTTGGGTCGTAGACCAGCAAAAGCTTAGGTATGGCTGAGTCAGAATTTTATTCCATAATGTAATTCGAAAGGTTTTATAGAAGTATTTGTTTATTTATTTTTCAATTAATTAAATCATTTATTTTTTATAAATGGCTTTAAAAACATGCATTAAAAAAAAAAAATTCGTTTTAACCAAGCTTTGTTTAAGAGATAAATCCTAGACTGAAATATCTTAGCGATTTTTCCGAAAATCTTTAACTATCTTTAAGGACTAATTAGTGATTTTAAATTAGTCAACTAAAAATTACTGAATCAATTTTCGATTTTTATATTACAGATGCATTGATAGCCTCTTTCAAAAAAAATGTAAAGAAAAAAAAACGATTTTTTTATATGTATCATAGATATCTGATTTCGTTTTGCTTTGAAATCAAGTTTTTCTGATAAGATCTTTGGCTCATTGTCCGATTGTGGACGTGAGATTCAATGCAATCATGGCCGCAGTACGCACAGGACGTCGAAGAAGTCACCCTGCTAATTTCGATCGATCCGTTCGGAAAATACTGCACAATTCGAGAAGGGGGGCGTTAGACTACCATAGGATTATTGTAGCTTATGTACTTGCTATGACTCAATTTATGAGATGGGCCATAAACCTGAAATGAGATCGGGTGATTTTGTTGGTAAGTAGGACGGTTTTCGGTATGGTGACTAACACCGCTTGACGTCTGGATGAAGTGTCTCTGTTGAGGAAGAGGGTTCGTCATTGGATTGCGATAGGTGTTATAAGTGTGGAGATGTGGTCCGAAGTTTGGAAGGTTGTTGTTGATTTGCGTAGGAATTTGGTGAGTGTGATAGCCTGTGCTCTATTGCCGAGTATTTATTGTTCCTCTTGGCTCATAGCCTAATAAATTTTTATTTGGGTTGTTTAGATTATTCTCCAACTTATTAAAACCCGCATTATTTGGATTATTATAGTTAATGTTACTTTAGTTATCTGATTTTATATCTCCAGAATGATTAACTTTTTGCTGTACACTCGATACATTGTGCAATGCGTCTCTTGATTGTAACTTGTCAATGTCGTTGAAGTTGCTGGGGATTTTTTATTATATATGATAATTTGATGCTTTATCGTTTATTAAGTTTCGAGAGTTCGAAGAAATCTGGCTCAGCATTCCCGAGGTCATAGATGGCCTCTGATGATGGTGAGGACGCTGCACAGAGGTAGTCGAGTTATTGTTGCTTGCCTGGTTAATCCTTTTAATATATTTCATCATATGTTCGATCTTGTCAATTTTGGTTCCCATCTTTATGATCTGCTTCTTGTCTTCCAGAATGCTTTTCTACACAGCAAAAGATGGCTCTCCTTTGTTTTTTTGGAGTTTGTCAACAATTTAATTTAACAATTTTGCTCGTTCCACACTCTTTTCGGAATCTGAAGAATGTTCAGCCCTGCGGTTCACTCGACTTGTCAAGTAGGGTGAACGGGTTTGGTAGCGCGATAGTTTTAGTACCGGGCCATGTTTAAGATCAGCCACGCTTTCTGAGTGATTAAGTTTATGGTAGTGGCTCCTGCTGCTATTAAGTTCTTAAATTCCTCTCCGCAGAGCTCGGGACAGCTAGTTGAGAACTTTTTTGCTCTTTTAACGATAGAGATTGTCAGCCTTGTCGCGTGAAGTTTGTGTGAAGGAACAAAGTCGGTCTAAAAACTATGAATAATTTTTTCGGACCCATCGATTATAAAAGGACTCCATCTTTTCCATGAATACGATATTGTTTTTGTGGTTATGATGGTAGTTGACATAATGATGGATTTGTTGCTGCTGATGTGTTGTGTTGGAACTGTTTCTTATTTGCTGCTATTCTGAGCCCTATTGTGGATCATGCGAAGAATATGAATACTGTAAAGTTTTGAGAGGAAAATCTTCTCTTTGTGAGGGGGCAGCAACCGATGATGATTGGATCGGAAAATAATTATGAGTTTCTCCTTGATAATTATTCTGTTGTTGCTGGTCGTGTTGTTAGTGTCCCTGTTTTTAGTCATAATAGTCAGATCTGAAATTTAATCGAGGAACTAACCCTCCTTTATTATCGCCATCGTGACTAATGTATTCACCCGATCTATCATTGGTAGTAACAATATTGCCTGGGACAAAGGTTCCAGATCCTGATAGGGTGTTACCAGTATTTACAGTCTGAGGGTAAGTGCTCGTACTTGTGAACTTGGCAAGACCTTCGTTGTTCTAAAGTATGTGTTGTTCTATTGAATTGATCCTCGATTCATTATTCGAGAGAAAGTGGTCGATTGTCGATAAGGGCTATTATTCAGAATCGAATTCTGTTTAGATGAATAACTTGGGTTTTGAATGACTCTTTTGTTATATACTCATGAGTATGGTGAAAGAGAAAATAAAAATAAAAAATATGTGTCTGAGTTGCTTTTGTATTATTTCCTTAAAATTAAAAAAAACTTCAAAGGTTAGATGAGATTCTATTTATTTTATTAGATTGTTTTTAAAATAAAACTCTATTAAACAAAATCAAATATAAAAAGATAAACTAATAATATGTTGTAATTATACTTTTAAAACATACAAAAATAAACAATTTATTGTAAAAAAATTGAATAACCCACAATAACCTTTCTCACTAAATGGAGGACTTGATTTTAATTTAGATACAAATAAAATGTTTCAACACATTATATAGGTTGGCGAAACTATATATGCTAGCATTCTGTATTTTATATTTTGCTTAGAATGAAAGATGCATATTCAAGTCATGATGGTTTTTGAATTGGTAACTTTCTTTCACTATTTATAACATATCATTATTTTTTTACAAACTAATTATACGTTTAATTATGATTTTTTTTTATTATAATATAATTTAAATATTTTTATATATATATATAGGTTTATCTGTCATTCTTTATGAATATGTTTATTCTTAAAATATATGTCTCTTTCTATTTCGAGTTCTTCATCGTTCCTGTTTATTGTTCACTTATTTTATATGATCTATTTATTTTTAAAATAAGTATTTCTATGTATTTTTTTTATCCTATTTTTGTAATGCTTGAACATTCAGTTTCGTACAACCTCTAATTATAGGTTTAGGTAAGCAGTACTTTTTCTTAGAACTACATCATGTTGATATATAGTTATAATTATTGTTGTAATATATTTTAATTATATATAATTAATTATTTCCCCATTTATATATTTATATATATATATATATTTTTCATACCGAAAGACAATGAGCAAAATGTCTGGGTAATATAAAATGAGAAAAATAAATTACGGGCCAACTTTAGTGACTGAAGTACAATGTTTGTTAATGACAACCTTTTTTAAAAAAACTTTACTTTTTATAGCATACATATATGGTTAGCCTCCAACAATGGCACGATTAATATATTAATGCATATGTATATCATTCATTACATTTTATATCTGTTCATATAGGATCAATTATATCAATCTCATCATTTAGATTATGCAATTAATGTCGCAACCAGAATAAATTACTCGATGGGCTGATGTTGATAATCCCGATTTCAAACGATATCCTCAGATGATCTGATCATTATTTATGTTCGCTGGATGATCAAAAGGATCATCGCCATCCATCCCATATGTCAAGGGGGAAATCTGGAAAAATGATGAATTAATTTATTATAACGCAGGCTCCAAGGAATTCTAAGAATAGATTTTATATTTTTTTCTTTGGGCCTGCCTTGCAACATTTTCAACATAGCACTAAGAGTATTATGAACAAAGGAGTCTGATAAAAAATAGAATTGCCTATTTCCCCATATTCATGCGACATTATCAACTCTTATTTATAATATTTATATATTATATGTATATTATATCGATAATACCTTTATATTTAATATATAACTTAATATTTATATTCTTTATAATAATTGTGTATAACCCTTTATTGTCCCTTATAAAATTATTACTATTGCAATGTATATTTGAAGAAAATAAAAAAAATATACTTATATTATATTTAAAAATATATTTTCGTATTTTTAACCATTAAATATACAAAATACTAATATTACAAAAGTAAAACAAAAAACGTGGATAAAAAAAAAAACAATAATAATAATTTGCTTAATTTAATAGATAGCAAAATCAGAGTTTGTTCGACTTATCATGGATGAAACTCGTCAGGAAACTCGTATACTCTAAGAGTAAATCCACCTTTAGAGCAACTCGTTTAACCTGCTATTGAAAGATAGGGACCTGATGGAGAGCTATATCTTTCTCAGCAAGCCACATGTTGTCACTTTTCCCGTTGTTGGAAGATATATCCTTTTCATGCACGAACTTAGAGTCTCCAACGTCCTGGAAATCTGATACAAACAGCTGTTCCTAATTGCTTGCAGAGGCATTTTCCTACTTGATAGCAATACAATGATCTGCAGGTGGGTTGAAAAAATTGGCAGGGAGTTGCTCTCCGTTCATATAGTAAGCCATGTTCAGATGGAAAGGCTTGAAACAAAGAACACACAAATGAATTTCTTTTCCAAAAGTCTTTTGGCAATCGAGACAACAATATTTACTTTTCGAAACTCCAGATTTAGTTGGTCGTTCGTTTCCATCTTTTTCATCACGTTTGACCTAATTGACGTCGTTCTTTTTTGTTCGTTTCGGAATTCCACCTTTATTGATTTTGCAGACCTGACACCACTTGCATTAATCTTGCCTGAATGGGAAATGGCCATTTCCAAGGAAAGTATTTTATTCTTTGGAATTATTCAATGTTATTTCAATTCTTTGGATCTTGATCAGTTGTTCGACGAGCCTTTATGATTCTTGAGTAATGTCACTCAGGAATTGATTGTCATGCTCAGAATTTTGGTTGGCTGTTCGGTAGGAATTTAGAATGAGACATTTAATATCATATTCGGTCGCACTTAAGCATTTTCTACCAATATTTTTTAACATCATTTAGTTGGTTGTACTAGATTTAGTAAATTGCGAGAGGAGGCCTTTAATAAAATCTCTTGTCAGCTAGGGAAGAAGCGATTCGGATAGCAGGACACTGTTTTCGATGAGCCCTTCGAAAACATAAAAAAATTTATATTTAAATAGTTCAGGAATCGATGGATCCTAGTTCTGTCCTTGTGACTTTTGAATTTTAAGGTTCTCCTGAATATAGATGAAGTCGTTACCATTCTTGATAAGTGCATCGAAAAACATCATATTGATTGGCTGGGAAAGCCTTTTGCTGATGATCAGCAAGATATTGTTTTTTCGGAGGAGGCTAGCAACCTTCTGGATAAGTTTAGGATCAGATAAATCTAAGGGAACGTTGTGGAAATTTAAAAGGACTTCTCCTTGAGAGCTAGTGATTTGGAACAGAGTTCGGCCAGATTCTGTTTCAATCTCTATTGCTCCAAACAATATCTCCCCAGATATAACGGTGTTTCTTTGGAGAAAATTCCTGGATTTTAAGTCGGTTTAGTTTTCCTCCTCAAAAATCGAGTCGGAGGTATCTGATTCTCGCTCTTCTTCGTCTATATCTCTGCTGAGAATGTCTGAATCGAACTTCTTTTGATCAAGGTCAAGCATAACGATGATCATTCGAGTGAAAGGTTTGATTTTTGTCTGAATTAATGAATGAAAAAACTAAATATCAAATAATATACCTTCTATTCAGCTCTTAAAAAGTGTGAGAGGTTGAATTTTGAAGTGTGTCTCCCGAATATTTCTAAAGCGATTGGGATAAGCTTTCTCTTTTTGGTGTCTATCAGAGAATTCAATTCAACACTCATATATTCAATGGGTTGGATGATAGACCTATTAAGGACAAGTTGTTTCAAGCTTAAAATCTCCCCTGAAAGAGGAATAGTTAGCGACTAAACTGGCGTTTACATAATTCAATATTTTCCGATTTTTTTTTATCTAATAATTTTATTTATTAAATAATTTAATTACTCTTTATACTCTCCTTTTTCTTTTTTAATTAACTTATATTGATTCCACAAAACTTAATCAAAACAAGTGAATCATAACATTTCTTTTATGAGACTTTGTGGTTATTGCATAAGCAAAATACATAGCCTACCAACAAGCATTGATAATAAAAAAAAAATAATCATTCAAAATTTATAAAAATGCAACATTTTAATGCTATAATTATTGATATTTAAAATTCAAAAAAAAAAAAATATGTAATCTAAATTCAGGATATGTAGGTCGGTTAGTTGTATTGTTAATTCGAATACTTAATATCATTAGACAATCTAAAAAATAAGAAAAAAATTGAGAATCTGCTTATTTTTTTATTTGCAATTTTTACTTAAAAAAAAAAACAAAGACTCCAATTCTAATTTTATACATTCTATTTTTCTTTAACAATAATCAAATATTAACCTTTCTTATTTAATATGAATATTCAATAAAAAAACTTACATATTTAATTTCTTTGTTGTTATTTTTTATATTTTAAATATAGAAATTACGTCATATTGATCACAACAGTTTATTATAGTAATCAAATATATAACGATACTACCAAAAACAAAGAGGGTAAACTTTTTCCTTTTAATTTATTACTGTAATGTTTCAATACTTTCATAAGCATTCACTATCGAGAATTGATGGCTTTTAGGTTTAGTAGTATTTAAATTTTAACGTCAATCAACAAATTTATATCATCTATCTATATATACCAAAGGTATCAATAATATAATTTTTTCAAAAAAATATTAAAATATGATATGGTAATAAGTTGTACATACAGTATTTTGTTGGCATTATATCTATTTCCAAAGATATAACGTATTTATAAAGATGAATATCTAACATATTTTCATTTAAGTTTTAGTTCTTAATATTTTTATTTAAAATATCATCATATATTATAAGGAGATGATAAATTAATAGAAATTGATTGTAAAACTTTTTTGTGAAAAATAACTCAGAACAGACGCTATTATCCAAAATTATCAACTAAGAAACAAAAAGAAGGGGGGGGGGGTAGAAACAATGAATCAAAGATAATTTGAAAAACATTTACAATAACAATTATCGATGTACTGAATGAAGCATCATTGCGGAGCCAAAGATATTGTACCTTTAATAAGGTGGATAGATTAGGAAACAATTGTTGCAAATACTTTAATTCAGATAATATTGTAAAATAATAATATGAATTTTTAAAGATTATTATTGATAGAGTAAAATAGCAATAAATTTTTAATTAGAAATTGTGATAGTTTTTTTATTAAAATAAATAAATATAGATTAATCATATTATATTACAGAATAGAAATTTCTCTCTTTATATTCTGGATTTACAAATTATATTTGATATAGATCTATATATAAGTTATAAAGTAAAAAAAAAATATATAGTATGCAGAATAATCTCACATTTTTTCATAGATTCATAAATTAGGCTTCAGACACTATCTTAGGTTTTTAATTTCCTGGGATTTCGGTGGCACTGAACTTATGTGCTTCATCTAGTCCCTCAAACACCACTACTTTTGATCCCGCCACAAACAGATACACTTGGACCGCCTTCACACGGTACAATTTACCCGTTTCTCCCCCATATTTGCTAATGCTGTAGCTCTCATTGTCCTTGAAACCACTGCTGTATCTCGCAAATGATTATTTCGCTCGACTATCCCCACTGCATCCCGTCTATGACAATTCAATCAGTTAAAGGGTCGTTGTTTCGCCCAGCTCCATGATATCGCATTCATCTTTGATGATCTTGTTGAATGTCATAGGAAAAGCCCACCCATTAAATTTAGTGTAACCCTCGGGCTCTTCCGAGTTAATTTTTCTATTGTAGTTTCTCCTCATCGTATTCGCTAGCAAACTGAAAACTAGCCGATGCATACTGTTCTCCCTGAATAAGCCGAACTACGTGTTTCTAGCCGCGAAACATCTGCTGAACACAAATGCAATGAAATCCATATTCAAAATATCGTATTCAATAAACATATTGTAGAAAACATGCTGGATGCTGTTTCTGAGATCGTCTTCACAAGCAGCGATGCAAGAGGATAAGAATCGGTAGCAGATTTACCAAGTCTCGGCAACCTCGACATTGGTGAGAATTTTGAAGAGACTCTTATGCAGGGACTATCGATGGGTGATCAAGAATTCAACGATTTCAGCGACATCTGGGGCTTCGCCTTTGCGACGCAGTAGCTGTAATCCCCAGACTGGATTGATATTGAGGACTCTGATGATGGTTTCTGTGTGGTTAATTTCAGGCTGGTTCGCGTTCTTCGACTCCACTTCTTGTTTGAGAATGGAAGTCGTTGTAAACCAAAGTTTTTGAATGAATTTGCGCTCCTCCATTATAGATTTCTTTATGTCAGCAGCAACGTCGTACTATATTCTCCGTTCTATGGAGGCTTCATCGTCGAACTTATTGACGTCTGCTGTTTTCTTTTCCTTAGACTGGTTCACCTATATGTATTTATTATAAAGATCTCTGGCGGATCGGAAATCCTTTTTCCTGATTAATTATTCAAATGTTTATTCTTTAGTATTATTGTTATTATCGTTATTATTGTTATTTATCGAATTCTTCTTTTTCTCCTCGTCCTACCCGTCTATCATCTGCTGGGTCACCATTTCTTTGACTGTCTCAATTTTTATCATTTCATACACGGTCTTATCTTTCTTATTCTTCATGTAAGGGTTCGCCCCATTTTTAAGCAACTCCGCCAACACATCCTCACGCTGATACTCTGTGGCGACATGCATGGGAGTCCATCCCGAAACGTCCGCAAGGTTGATGTCGCCCCCGTTGTTGACGAGCTTCTAGATGATCTGCATCTCCCCCGAGCGACAAGCCACGTGGAGGGGCGATGTGCGGTTAATATCGCTGATCTTGGCTGAGAGGTGTTATTATTGCAATAGAAGCAATATAAGGCCGACATGGTTTGAGGCCGAGGACAGCTTGTAGAGGGCGAGTTCCTTGCGAGAAAGGTACTTGATGGAAAGCGAGTCTAGCCTTCCCTTCGGAGAGTGGTCCACAACATGAAATAAAAGTTCTGAGGAAGGCACTTGCAATTTTTATTAACATTTGCAGAAAATTTTATTTCCCATAAATATATATTTTTATTATTATTTTGTTTAGTCTATCTGATTTTTTTCTATATATATTTTTTCAAAAAAGATAAATGATATGATTTTAGTTAAATATTTTACACATATAATATTGAGGAGAAGAGAAGAAAAAATATAGATAAACATCTATATAATTAAACTAACTTACTCTTATAATTAAATAATACATTATCCACAAAAAAAATAGCGAGGGAGGACCAAACATTTCGATCATCATAAAAATAATATTAATTTAAACAATTATTAGAATGCAGAGACAAGGATCCGATTATTTCGAGTGCAGATGGATAGCAGCATCGCCTACCCTCAAAAAACTTGTATCGAACCCACTTCATAAGCTTAAGATGTAATAGTATAGTACGGTCTACAAGTATCAAAAACTTATATGTATATTTAACCTGATAATAACTAATAAGCTAATATATGTATCTATTGTCTTTAGTCTGATCTATTAACTGGCGAACGATTCTAGGGGATCATATTAACCTGTTCTCTACGATAAATTCTAAGAAGTACTTATTGAATTCGTCGACCAACAAGCATCTGAACTCAAACAAACTCCCTCGCAGTTTAAACTAAGGTTCATTGTGGACACCTGGAAGACTTTTCAGATCTTTCACAAAACACTCAAAAATCTTTTTTCTTATCTCGATAGCCACTTTGTCAAAGAGGATCGCAGATAGGACCTCACAACCAAAGGGTTTCAGACATTTAAATCCAAGATTATCGATGGACCTCCTTTTAAGGAAATAGTCGATGTGTGTGTCAAAACCTTACAAAAAATAAGGGAGGATACCTCTCAAAATCTCACTAGTGATACATTCGACAAATCGTCCACTTCTGGCACTAATATGAAAGATGACTTAGTTCAAAACTTTGAAAGTCCTGTAGATTTGATCGAGGCTGAATATTGCCTTGCCTTGCAGAATTTTATAAAGCTGCTTAACGAAATCAGCGCTAAATCGACACAGCCCGCAGAATCACCAACTGGAACTGTGACTTTATATTCAACTGTTCATCATGGCTATGTTGATTCACCTTAAAGCATCAATACAGCCCCGAAATCGCTGGAATAACTTGGAACTCGGTATTTATAGGAATGCGATGCCTACTTCTGTAAAATGTACAGTTAGCTTTATGAGCATAAAAATTACCTCACCATTGCTGAGAAGATATTCTTCAGGGAGGTCGAGTTGTTTAACCGATGCTTCGGAGTTTAGAGAAAAGATTATCTTCGATAATTGAAGAACAGGTTTGGTGAAAAGATGATAACTAAATACAAAGAAGTATTGTTAAAAGTCGATAGGTCAAATGCTACTCAGAGGATGAGCAGCAATAACAGTGATGTAAACTATTCCCCTATGCTAGGAAGAAATAATAGTGACAGAGGTGGCACAACAACTTTCAAGGGACAGTCACAAAAAGGGTACACTATCGGAGGCGCAAACGAGAAAAGGACAACTTGGGGAGCCGCAGACTCGCCCTCGAAGAAAGTCTAAGCAATAGGAGCCACTCTTCCAACCAAATCACTTTAGTATGAGACATCTTTTCTGAAGCTCCTGCAGCAGAAGAACTTTAAGCAAATCAACCTCATTTATCGATCATTCGCCAAATATTCCACCTTAGAAGGACTCATTGAAGTTTACCGATAATTTGTTCAAACCCAATGGACAGACACAGTCAACAGATGCGTAGAGTCCTTTGTATTTAGCAACAAACGTTCCAACGTGCTCGGACTGGTCGATGCAAAATTTTAGAAGGTCGCGAAACTGACCTTTTTCAAGAAGCTGCTCTATCACCATCAGGAACACTTGCTATATCTGGAGGAAGGATTTGATCGGGCACAATCTGAGTTTGTCAATACATATTATTCTTGCCTTCGAAAAATATTCGAGGATATACAAAAAGTGGACATACTTGAGATCGTTCTTTCATATTGGGATCGAATAGCTTAGCAGTCAGGCTCCACGCCTAAGTAAAAGGATGACCTTAAGTCTGTAAGTGTACTCTTCGATTGCCTTCCCGAAAAGGACAGGTTCCTCACCCAATATACCCACAGACTCGTGAAGAGAATGACCTGTGGTGGTTCAAAATCAGCTGACCGATAGAAAGAATTAGTTGACATTTTAACTAAATACTGTGGATAGAACGAGACTAAAAATCTCTTGACTCTCATCGGATAGTTTAGAGAGACTGTATCATATAATAAAGGTGGACCTCTCGTGAGAGGAGAAACTCCTTTGGCTTTTAAAAGTGTTAAGTGTCCCATCGGAGGCCTGATTGTCGCAAGTATCTTCCAAAAGGATATCTGGCCATTTTAGGAATGTCTGATCGATTTCACGCTACCTGAATCTCTGTCCTTGATGAAAAATTACCTCATCTACTAGTTAAAGA
This sequence comes from Halesus radiatus, assembly GCA_022606495.2. Classification (NCBI taxonomy): domain Eukaryota; kingdom Metazoa; phylum Arthropoda; class Insecta; order Trichoptera; family Limnephilidae; genus Halesus; species Halesus radiatus. The sequence continues at coordinate 13,714 of JAHDVE020003568.1, forward strand.
CTCTAGTAGGTCCAGGTCAGGGTTAGAATAAGAAACATTGCATTGACCATCTCCGAAGCGAAGTCACAATTATATACCGACCAATTTCTAATGAGAAAGATACTGCCCTTCCTCAAAAAGAGTATATTTTAAGGATGAACAACCTGCAGTTCGCGATTATGGAATACGTTCGGATGGCAGGAACCAAAGGAATAAAAGAGAAAGCTCTAAATACATATTTTGAGGGGATTCGAGAAACCGATGTTTTTCCGAATAATCTTGACGTTTTAGTAAAAATAATAACAATAATAAAAATATACAACTAATATTAATATAAAAAAAAATTCGTCTATTAATTATAATAACAGTCATTAGGAAAAAATAGACTAATTTCGAAGACGCAGGAATCTGGATCAATAGTATTCAGAATAAACTACTCCATGATTCCCCATCTGAAGGAATACAAATACCCGTAAGTTATAAGGCCTGAAGAAAAAGTTCAAATGTAGAGCGATATTTAAGTGGATCGGACGGTGAGGATCTTAGGAGTGATGGCTCGAAAGATAAAGTACGAAAAAGTTATGAAAAGAGTTGATTTGGTCGAAGTTGTGTAGAATGCACTCAGCAGCTACAATGTGTAAACAAGTACAGTAAATAAAGTTGTTCAAATCCTAGCCGATAAAGGCATAGTTGAGATTCAAGAAGATAATGTTATTTATCTTGTATGACCTATATATATATATAAACAAATCTATTATTTATTTTTAGTTTTGCTAAAAAATTCGAGACTTCTTCATTTTATATTTTTTCAGATTGATTTAATATAAATGGGGGCTTATAGTGATCATAAATTCTGATTTAAAAACATATATACATACATAAAAAATAAACAAACAAACAGAGATAATAGAAAAAAAAAACTATATCAAGATAATTATTTTTGGTTTTTGTCATCTTTCTTCAGTTGGATTGCTTATCTTTTTGTGCTTCGATCTATTATTTGTTTAATTCGAAATTGAAGACCCCCAAAGTCAGCAAAAACGCTTCCAAAGTCTCAATCTTTTTGGAGTCCAGGTATTTGTTGACATTGAGAGTGTTGGAAACGAGCTTGCCTTGTCGGTAAACTATGAAGCAGGGACATCCTGCGTCAGGGAACTTCTATATACATTTGTCGGCCACGATTTTAATGAATTTCACCTACAAAAACATAAAATAAAGTATTTTTCAGAAAAATAAAATTATAAATAAATAAATAAAATTTACGAGTGGATATTTCGCAGCGATTTCGACGAGCCAGATATTGATGAGTCCACACCACTCCACGGAATCCTGGTACAGGTGCAAAACCACGAAGGATTCCGGGTCTGCCTCGGTCACTTGACGCACGTACTCATCGCGGGATATCTCGAGCACCTTGCCGTATTTGGCCTTCTTAGCCAAAGCATTGATCTCTGCCATTCGCTTGCTCATATATTATTTGTAGAATTCATCATCGACATCTGACACACATTAAAATAATATTATTATTATATTTTGCTTGATTTGTAATACCTAGATCATCCTAGAGATCCTCAATCTGCTCATTGGTCTTTTTATCAAGAACTTTATCGAGCCTATTCTCTTCCTCATTCTGCTGTTGTAGCGCCTGATTTTATTCGTAGAGCGTGCTCTCTTTCTCGTTGGGCAGATAGTTGCCGAACTTGACTTGTGCATCAAACCATTCAGTTGTGATTTTGTTTGCCATTTTTGTTGTTTTAGTTATATTTTGCTGTAATTATTAAATATATATAGTATAATATAAAAATGCTAATCCTATTTTTAAAGTAATACACCGCTTTTAAAACAATACTATCCTTAAAAAAATAAATACTAGTGCTTGTTTTGCCTTAAAAAAATAAATGTAAACAATAAATATAAAAAACCCATACTCAGTTTTAAAAAATATAAGAAACCAATAAAAAAAAAATATGTTTGAATTATATGAGATTATGTGTGTTTGAATTTTGTATGTAATATATAATTCCGAATTATTTAGCATTAGATTGTGCAATTTGAATGGACCGATCAAAAAAGGCAGCAGTGTCCTTCAGCGATCCCACGATGAGGCCCATCGGAATCATCGAGCCTAATTACTACCAGAATAACCATGTTACTAATATCGACAATCATCCCAAATAGTACCAATCTCGAGCACCCTCCACGACTTTGCAAAGCAGGAGCCCTTTCGCCATCGCAGGAAGCCATATGTTGGGCGTGAATCATGCATATACTCCCCAAGTTCAGAAATACGTCAAGGCTAAAGCTTTCACCGCCGATCGCACAAATTCTATCTAAGATCGAGTCAAGCTTCTCATGCCTATCCTCACACTCAAAAGATTAAGGAAGATGCAGGCACTTGCAAGAAGATATTTAGTGAGAAAAATAATATATCCAAGAGAGCTCGCTCTCCACCGCATGTGCGAATCTCTTTTTGAGCGTGTTTTGAAGAAGGTCATGGACAAGGAGGTTCCGAATATCGCACTAGAAGTTATAACTTTTAATAAGTATAATGAAGATCTCAACCTGTACTCCGACAATATAAATATTACACAACTCATCGCCGCTGGAGTTTAGCAACGAGTAATCCAAAAGCTTGCACTTGAAGTTACGAGCGAGTCAGTCAGATAAAAAGCACTCATTTTAACCACAAACGACACCACCAAGACTTTCACACCCTTGATCACGTTCAAACTGAATGACCCAATTGAAGTTCTCGTTTACTCGATGTTTTTGAAGGAAATTCAGGATCAAGCCAGATCGATTGCACATAGCGCCATCCAATAGACTGTATAGGATATAAGAGAGACCCAACAGTTGTCAGCGATTTTTGATCATTCGTTTCTTCCCCTACTCTATGAAGAGATCGTGAAGGAAGCTCTTGATGAACATGCAATGGAGTTACTCGCCGAAGAGTTGTCGGATGGGATGGTGCAAAGTTGTAGCGAGGCGATTGTTCGTTATGAATACAATAAATATATGCAACCCGAAGAAGAGAAGGCGAAACGAGAGCTACATGGGCAGTTGATCTAGCTGGTAGTTGGAGAATCTCTTCTTTAATGCATAGCAGAAATGCTTTGAACTCCATTCTTTTTTTGTATATCATTTGTTTTTTTAACTTCTTCTTCTTTTTCTTTCCCAGTTCTTCATAGTTTGGTTATTATTATTGAACACTATGATTGTCTTATAAAATCCTAACAAATTTATAAAAAGAGGTAATATAACCACCCAAACCAGACAATAAAGAGAAATGAAATCTGAAGGTGTGACGACTACAATGCCCGATATTCAGAAGAAATCACACACGATGCAATTACTAGAAGCAAGATCCTCTCAACCGATCGCAACCTAATTGTCTCGAAACCTCAACCCCAATTTTAAAATCACCAGGAAACGAAACGTGCCAGCCTCGCGAAATTAGTACAGCCGTTCCCAACATATGCAACAGCTGCCGACCAATACCACAACGACCTAAGCTGCAGAAAACAGACTCGATCTCAACATGTACAAAAAGAGCAAAAACTAAAGTAAACGAGCAGTCAGTAAGATCTCCTCTAAAAATAACAGACATAAGCCTCAAAATAATATTTTCCTCAAACCTGAAACATATTATGTTAGCAAAGGCAACAACCACTCTTTAGTTGCCAGTATGCTTGAAGCAAACTGCATAGACCCAGTGATATCTCTCAGCACAGCCGAGGTCATTTGGGTGCAAGATTCCCGCATACTGAACTACGATTCAGTTTACAAAAACAATCCCAAGTCTATCATCAACATGTTTGAACACCACGAGTAACTTACTAACAAGTAGCTGCTGTTTCGAAATCTCCAAGCATACTGTGCAAGTCATCCTTAATCGCAACAACTTAATTAAATGATTCCCCTTACATTTACCATAAATTTTAACAGGCCGAATGAAGTTGTGTAGATGCAGCTTACCGAGTTTCTGAAGTATTTTCTAAACAATCATCCCAAAAAGAGAAACGTGATAAAATCAAAGGGGATGTTTTGTGTCTAGAGGATTGGTGTGCGGGAATTCAAAATTAAACTAAAACCGTTAATAGTAAAAAAATAAATAATTAATAATAATGCCAATAATACGAAGAGTAGTCGTCAGAAGGATGAGGTCAGATAACAGACATAATAGTAAGGAGAGCAAGAACAGTAAAGTGTCTAAGAGATATAATAATAAGCAGTGAATCCGGTATAATTCATCACAAATCCAACGAGCACCAATGCGCAAATTATCTCCTCACTTCCTGAGGACAACAACGCCATCAAGTCTGAACAACCCGAATAAAAGCACAATGCTTCTCACAAAAAGAGGAATACTAACTCTTATATCTGGATCTTAAAACCAACAAACCGAAACCGAGGAATAGGCATCCACTTGTTCACAAAACTTAAGAAACTCGAGGAGCTACTCTCCGAAGACTTGACCTTGTCGAACTTCAAAATGTATACGGACCCGAACAACGAGTCCTCGCCGACGAGCTTCATAATTCAGAGATACATCCACCGCCCTCTCCTGGTACATGAACACAAATTCGACATCCGAGTCTGGGTTCTATTGGACCGGCGTCAACGCCTCTACTTCTTTAAGGAAGGCTACCTCAGGCTCAGCGGATAGGAGTACTCCAATAATCAGAAGAACCTCAAGAACATCTACATCCACCTGACGAACAACGCAGTGCAAAAAAAAAGATAGTAAACTTACGGCAAGATGGCGCCTGGAAATCAGATTGGGTTCGAAGAGTTCGGAAAATATCTGCACGAGACCGGTTCTGAAATTCGGATGGAGGATCTGATGGGGCAGATGAAGTCCCATGTGCTCATGACGTATAGAGCCACTAAGCAAAAACTCCAAGGAGTTCAAACAAATAACGATAAACGATTGGGATAATTAGGAATCCGCAATACGACTGCTGCCACGAAACGAAATAATTCTATCAGAAATGGCAAGCCCGAAGAGGGAAAACGAAGATGTTTCCAGATATTTGGATATGACTTCCTGGTGGATTCTTTGGGCAAGGTGTGGTTGTTGGAGGTGAACTCGAATCCTTGCCTGGAAGAGAGTTCGTAGTTAGTGGGACGTTTACTGAGGAAAATGCTGCAAGAAGTAATTGGGTTGGGGATTTATAACCAAAAGCATGTGCCTGAAAACTCGATATTTGAAAGATTAGTTTGAAATTTACGTTATTATGCAATACTGATTAATATATTTATTTAATGCTATTTCTGCAAGGGATATACATATTATATATGTTCAAATCATCTTATATACATTGTTTTTACGTTGTCATTTTTTGGCCTGTTTTATCCTATTTTAGTAAATACTCACAAGTTTTCGTACTGCTCCTTAATTCGTTTCGGACTTCTTCTCTTCAGTAACCGGTGCTTTGGCAGAGGAGTCTTTAACCGATGGTGATTTTTGTTTCGGAGGTTCTGTTGATTTTATCTGCGGTTTGAGCTATTATGACTTCTTGTTATTCTATTACAAAGGTTTAGGAGGTTTAGGTGGGATCTATTTCAAAATTTTATTATTGCTTTTTTCCTCCAATAGAGGCCGAGTTGGAGGAATTTTAGCTGGGCTCACTTCGCTTCCTTTGACTTTTAGCACTGGTTGTTTCTTTTTCAGAACATTGTCGGCTTTGATCTTCTCGAGCTATTGGAGAAACGTTTACCGGACTGCAGGAAGCACAGCCAAGTTCTTCTTTTTAGGGAGAATTGGTTTTCTAACCTCTACAAGATTCGGAGTAGGAAGTGGATGAGTCGAGTGGTTCTCAAAATACTATTTGTTGGAGATCCCGTTGATGGCTCCTTCGAGGTGCGCCAGTAATTCGGCATGTCTCCTTTCGAGTTCGAGTCGTGCAGGACTTTTTGACTGAGTGAGCTCGCTAGGCATGATATCGCATATTGATTTTTCGATCAAGCAAAGACTGTCAAGATTTTGTTTGACTTCTGGTTGTGAGGCGAGCTATGCAAGTTGTTCATAGTTTGGACAATAAAAACTGAATTACATGTTTTTTTTTAGAAAGATTACAGATAAGTCAGAATTTTTTTTTTAATATTTTTTATTGTTATTTTCTTGGCTATCCTTATTATATATGATGTTTTTGCGCTTATTTTTGCTAGTATGAATTCGTTTTACTTGTCATAAAATTAATTTAATAAAGTTGATATTTTTCTGAACAAAAAAAATAATTTAATTATTTTACTACTCTATGACATTATACACATAATTCAAAAAACTAAGAATTGTCAATAGGGAACAGAATTATTTAAAAAATATAATATCTTTTGTTAAATTTCCTTCATTATAAACATTCCACAAATAATGGCTAATAAAAAAAAATCAATATAATTTAAGGATTAAATCTTCATTTTAATTGTCTCCGAATTCATTTCGTTTTGAAAGGTAACTTCTCGTGATCATTTACAGCACTCTTCTTATAGATGGACTTGACTGCCGACTTCAGGATGAAGAAGGTCCAAAAAATATGCATGCCAAACAGGACGAAGGCCATCACCAACAAGTACATGTAAGGATAATAAATCATATGCCAGTCATCGTGAGGAGTAGGTTTGTTGATGTACACATTGGCCAATAGACAGAACGGGAACACTACGATTCTCATATAAATCCAGCAGACAATTGCGCACCCTATTAGACTCACCACAATCATTTTCGCCTAAAATATATATTAAGTAAATCATAAAATATATTTTTAAAGTTATGGGTACACTTGAAAGGGTAGTCTAAATATACCCACGTGCGAAAGCCATAAAGATGTCACTAGTATCGTGAACAATCAATATGATAACTCCAGCAGTGATTTCGTTGCACATCATAGAAAACAGAATCAGACTGGCTGCCATGAAATGATGCAGCAAAAATTCATAATACTTCCTGTAAGACTTTCCAGTAATTACGATCATTTAAAACACTGAGAAACAATGCACTCCGAGCTGAATCATGAAATAGAGCTCGAGTTAGGAACGTTTATCCACAGGCCAGTCAGGGTAGTGATCATATATCTTGCTGCAGCCTCCCTCACCCCCAACCATCATCGGGAACCAAGGTTATTTTCGGAATAATGAATAGGCCATGACGGTGGTGACCGCATAAAAGATAGTGTCGTAAAATAGCTTTAAGACCGATGCGAGTTTGATTTATCGTGATTCACCTTAGTATTTAGGCAGAATGATTGCTCGGATTCTGTCTTTCATGAAGTAGAAAAATGTGTATTTGAAAACCTATAAATTATTGTTAATTAGAATTAATTTTATTGTAAAATCATGTTGTTCGTTTGCTTCAACTAAAAAAACATATCTTTTCAAAAAATACGAATAAAATTATTTAGAAAAGTGAAATATGACCATACCATATCATTGGCGTAATGGGATATGTCTTTTTATAATAGTGATTGAAAATGTAACAATCTTTCAAATATATTGTAAATGTGGATTATCATATGATAAGTAAAATATTACGAATGCCAGCACGAAGCTAATTGCACAATAGAGAATCGAGTCCTCGCGAAACACATAATACCCTTTGGCTTCGCAGTAGTGACGGAAATCCAGAATTCGCTTGACACACAGCGATAGGATTGCGACGAGCACAAAGCAGATCACCTGGAATATGCCTTCAGAAGACACCGTGGTTTTGGTGGGCTTTGCTATCAATTCTTAGTTAGGCAAGACCTTTTGACTTTATTTGTTTTACGTCATTTGTTGATTTTTTTTGTTTTGTTTTAGCCTTCCTCGTTTGAAGAGTTGTGTGTTTTTTTTTTTACAATTATATTTCAGTATACCGTCTTTATAAAATCTATTTTGTTTTTTAATAATTATTTATTTTTGATTAAATATCACTTAATAATCTAATAATATGTTTCGTGTTTATTTAAAGAGATGCAAATTAAGTTTTACAAAATTATACATTAAATATATTTTTTTAATTAAGTCGATATTTTATTGTACTAAATAAAAAAAGATGAATGATTGTTTTTTTTTAAAGGAATTGTGTATGTAATCGGTCTGTTTTATAATTACATCCAACACCATCATTTATTTATTTGTAATATGTCATCACCTATGTATTATAAGACAATAAATGAATTTATTTTCAACAAAACATCCTTTTTATTATGGATGTTTATTTTTTATGATTTTTTTATATCGAATCATCCAAAAATTAGTTAGTATTATCTTATGAAAAAATAAGAATAATATACTAAAAAATTGATATTCATTTTCTTCAGCATAATCTAGACCTTAAATGATCCCGCTATTCTTAAAATCAATTCAAATTTTAAACATATGTTTTTGTTTTTTTAAATATATCACCTTAAAAGATGTTTCAAATGATTCGATTTAAAGTATATAAATATATAAGTATAATATATATCTACAATAAAAATATTAATTATAAATTCACACTCTATAATCTATATTTTCATTGAATTATTTCACAAATCTAATTTAATTAAACTGTTCCAATTTGATCCAAAATTAAAATTAATATTTGCATACTTATGTATTGTTTATTTAGATTAAAAGTCTATTCGCCAAACATTCACTGCAGTGTATCAACCAGTTTAATCATATCGCCCTGGTAATACTTATCTTTTGATCTTCTATGTTTCTCCTCCAGTTCTATGGCTTTGACTGCCTTGAAGTCATCTTTTTGCAGCATATGGTTCAGACGGTACTGGTCCATGTCGAATTACGATTCTTGGTACTCTTTCTTGTCACTGCTCTTTTTAGTGCTACTGTCCTTAGAGATGCTTTTAAGTTTGTTATACATATTGATGAGCTTTATGGTGCTGTGAGGGTCGGGTTGCTACTCATCATCTTCTTCGTAGTGGGAATTAGAATGCTTATAAGCCGGAGAAAAAGGGACCTACTGAATCATAACTTCATGGCCTTATTTAATATTGCGTCTTTTATTATGAGGGGAGAAGACAGTCTTACCGTTGATCTCGATATTCGGAGACCAATCCTCATCTCCATAAGTCTTCATTGAATCGTGCGGCTGTTGATAAACTTGGTCCTTTTTTGTTTTTATATTGTCGTGTTCTCTAATAACTGCTTGAAAGGAATGAATGGAGACATTGTTGTTGTTATTTGCGTGTGCAAGAGTGGCAGAGTATTCTGGCATTTTTGGAGTGACATCACTTGTAAATGTGCTTCCTTATCGCAAAACATTGTTGAAACTGTTGAGGAGGGAACGATTTTTCATGATTTTCTCGAATGACTTGCTGTGGACTTTGGGTCGATTGTAGGAATTATTTAGATTGTTGGTTGAGGTATTTGTCTCTAATTCTGTCTGAGTGCATTGGGTCGTCGTTTTTATGCGTTTCGTTTGAGCTGAAGTTTAATGTTTGGGAGGCTGCTCGTGAGTTTGAACTTCTATACTCAGAGTCGATTTCTTGGTCTGTTATTGGATGTAGGCTGCCATGCTTGATATTTCTTATTCGTTCTACTTGAGTTTGTTAATATATTCCATGAGCATTGATGACTGTTTCGAGATGGTTTGGGTCTGCTAGAATGATTTTTACTCCAATTTCTTTAACTGGCGGGTAAGCCTGTCATTAACTTCTTCAAGCTGGTTGATCCCTGCAGTTAACTCAGCGATTTTTTCGCTCTGGGTCTGCGTGAGGATTACGAGTTCTCCCACTTTCGCCTTCTATTTGGGGCAGAGGTCGGTCAGTAGAATCTGTCTCTGTTTGCTTGGCGATGATTGCGTCGTGTGTTTGGAATGGTTGTGCTCTGGGTTGTTGGCATGGCTATTATGAATCGAGGTATCTTTCGGCTTACTGTTCTTCGAATGCGTGTTGAGTTCAATGTGAGCCTTTATTGATTTATGAATTGCTGCTTTGGATTTTTGAGACACCGCTTGGTGGGACATGTAATTATTTCTATAATTATTTATTTTCGTTGTTTTTTAATAAAATATTTTTTGAATAAATTAGTAAAATAAAGAAATATAACGAAAATATCAGTAATTTGTAATTTTTTTTTTTTTCAATATTCTTTCATACTATGAAAAGTTATTAGAATCTATAATTTTTCGATGCGTAATTGAAAGAAATTATAAAACATTAAAAAAACATAATTTTCT
>JAHDVE020003569.1:0-77080 GCA_022606495.2 Halesus radiatus
TTAGAGACAGTCTAATGCGAAAACATAACGACATCGCAAGAACAGTATATTTATTCGGTATCCTCATAATTTAAAATGCACGTTACATTATTCATGTACTCGTACGTTCTAATTACATTTTATCTCCGTCTAGTCTTATTAGGTCTAATTTTGAAGTAAGGTTAACTTTTCAGCTATGTACGTTAAAAATTAAACCAATAAATATTTTAATTAATAAAAATAATATATTTTTAAGCATTTAATGTAAATAGAATTTAATAATGTTATCATCAAGTTCTGAAAGTATTCTTGTTTTTTTATTATTATTGAAACAGCTGCGTAAAAAGCCATTTTCAAAAGTTACGCCAAAATAGCTGTCACAATAATAAAATAAAAAAAAATAATACTAGAAAGAAAAATATTATTAAATTTGAAGTACATTAAATTTAAAAAAAATAATTCAATGGATTTCTACGAATTGAACATAAAAACTGTATTTTTTTTTAAGAAAAAAAAATATTCCCTGATTACGAATAACCTGACAATATTTGAAAATCTCCTACTACCATCACAGTAAGCAGAGGATGTTACTTGTGTCGTAATGGGGGGACTTAGCCAGCCGAAGAATTGAATTTACGATGCCTGGGTGAGACCCAAACGCGATGACAACTCAGCCACCAACCGGCCATAATAAAAATAATTTTATATTAAATGAAAAACACAATTTGTAAAACACCACTTTTATTGAATTAATAACCGTCGCCAACCAGGTTTCGCTTCACCGAAGCTTCGTCAGGGCTTATTATTAACTAAAGATAATTAGATACAGGCACATATATATACATAAAACAATGAGTGAAAGAGATATAAAATGAAAGAAAGAGACACATATAGAGTGGGAGGGGAGACATTATTTAGGGAGAATAAGTGGGGGGGGGAAGGAAAAAGGAGGGGGGGGAAACAGCTGAGATTACCGGAATAAATTAAGTATGGGACTATTGGTTAAATTAATTTGGTTATTAATAATGTTTAAATTATTATTAACTGCTTTTTTGATCTCGAGGGCTTCTAAATTGTTTAATCTTATTCCAATTTCATTTTTATGTAATATTTTAATACCCGAGTCTTTATCGAATGAGTGATCTGATTCTATTAGTGATTCGCGAATTCTGAAAAGACATTATTATTTAGACATCGTAAGTGCTCTTTTACTCTTACGTTGACGTTCCGGGCCGTTTAACCGATATAAAAAGCCTGACAATCTTTACAATTAGTTGATATATACCCGAGTGGCTTAGTCTATCATCATTATCTTTGGTATTAATTAAGAATTTACCTAAATGATTATTCGTATAAAAAGCGGGTTTTATTTCAGGTGGGAATTTTTTAACGCTCAAAGAAGAAAAGTTATTTGTATAAAGGACTCTACGCCATTGGAATGTTTGATTAATGTTTAAATTATTAGAGTTGTTGAAGAGAAATTTATTTGATGCTATTTGTTTTAATTTTTTATTCAGAATATTGTCTATTAGTTTTATATCATACCCATTATTTAAAGCTATTTGTTTAATGATAGATAATTCATTGTAAAAATTGTTATTATTTAAGGGTACGGTAATCAATCGATGTATCATGGAATGAAATGCTGCATGTTTGTGGACGGTTATTAATTCAATAAAAGTGGTGTTTTACAAATTGTGTTTTTCATTTAATATATAATGTCACACCCCAAAGTGTTTGCTTCCTTCGAAAAAAAAAATAAAAAAATAATAATAATAATTTTGTTGAGACCCCTGTTTAATAAACAAATATCTATTTGGCGGTTGGTCCTCTCTGCCTACCGGTGTGGAGAAACGGCGTTAGTTTAATATCCAAACGAATGTTATTTTAAACTACCGAAATTGTTATATTGATGCCTTGGTTCTTCCTCGTTTTTATTTGAATTTCTATTTTCTGATAAAAATATAATAATTACATTATATAATATTGTTTATTTTGCAAAATTATTTTTACATTAATTCCCATTATTTTACCTCTCTCACCACTTTGTTTTTTCTTATCTGTATTTATAATTTGTATTCTTACATGTCTTTATTTTTCAGTACACATTTACTCCTGATGAGGGAACCATTGGTTTCGAAACATCTAGATATTCATAATTGAATTAAAAGTTACTTTGTATTCATTACTTTATTAATATATTCATGTCAACATGTTTCCAAAGCGATGCTTTCCTCATCAGGAGTAGATAGGATACTAACAAATAAACACGTACATTGTTCTATGTTAATCATTTGTCTACACTTGACAATATTATTTTTTAATATTCTGTATATTCCTCATGAGGAAAGCATCGCTTTTGAAACATGTTGATATGTATATATTAATATAGTGGTGAATACAAAGTAATATTTAATTAATTTATTAATAATGACGCCACAAAGTGAATACAATCTTTTGAAGAAATTATAAAATATTATCAAAACATAATTTTTTTTTAGACCGTAGTCCGTAATTGCAATGAACGACGTAGATACCGAATATACAATGTGAGGACAGGGATGTGCAAAAATACATATTCTATGAAATTCTTTATATTAAATGATATTTGGGTAAGCCCTGACTAAGGTAGCTAAAAGTTGATGGAAATACAAGTACAATTAAATATTCAAAGATTTTTTGTGTTGTTTGGCAATTTTAAAGAAATTACATGTAGATTTTTATAATAATATACATGTAGATATTTATTGTAGTGATTTAAAAAAAAAAAAGAATTTAAAAATAATGCCACAAAGAGAATTTGCGCTTATTCAAGAAGTAATAAATGCATAAATTATTTCTTAGAGACAACCTACAGACATTTTTTTATGAAACGTGCTTGTATTACAAAAATTATTAATTGTAAATATAGGAATGTCACCAGACTAATGAATCTGCTGCATTGTTGTTTATTACAGGATATTTAGGGAAAGTTCTGTGTAATTTGGAGGTACTGTTGGTGTATTTGCTCACTCTATTTATACAGTAAAGCGTAATCTATACCAGCTCTTTGATGAATCCTATAATATTTGTATTGTAGCATTAATTATTTGTGTTATAATATTGTTTTGGTTTTCTATTTTATAATTTTAATAATAATAATACTTGTATAGCGCCGTTTTTGTGAAAAATCACCTCAAGGGCGCTGTACGAATACTACTTGCTAGGGTTAATCTTATTATGTACATATCCAGAAAACATACTTACCTGGTCGGGCACTCCAGATTAAAACGTTAAATTACAATGTTTTGGGCTGAGACGATGTGACTTTGCACGCACAGGACACATATTAGAAAACACTGCACATTGCATGACATTGAAATTACTGTTTAAATCCTATTTGTCATCGATATTATATACATTAGAAGGTTATTGGCAAAAGAAGAGTAGGTGCTTATTTGAAACATAATTTTATTTGAGATTTTTGAAAATAATTATTTACATTTATAAATATTTAAATTATTTGTTTATTAGGTGAACTGAACCATTCATGGATATGTTACTGTTAAACATTTTAAAAGGATTGTTCATTACTTTATGGTTTAGAATCTCTATGTACTTGTAATTTTTGATAACTAAAGAGCTATTTATTATCTTCTAAAATCTATGTAAATGCCCAGATGGGCGTGTAATAAAATAAAAAAAATAAATCTCATGAATATAAAATTTTATCGGGCAGTTTTCTTTTTATAGTAAAAGTATAAGGATAGATTTTAATGATATATTTAGTACATACTATTGTTATCACTGGTCTTGATTTAATTCTAGTTAGTAGTAGAGACGTTTCACTTTTTATAAAATTTGCTAAGCAAACATAAGAAAATTATCGAACCGTCCACCCAGGTCTTACCTTTAATTACCCTTCGGTGTTCTATAAGACCTAACTATACTAATATTTAATATACTCCGGGCGATCTTCAAAGGTACGCATCATGCATCTATATTCTAATTTGTATTAACAGTTTTTGCTGGGAATTGCGGTATACAGATGTGTTCAGAGCGAAGACTGAAATCCTTTTGGGAAGGAAAAATGTGCGAAGGGTGGGTAGAAATCCAGGGGTAAGTGTGTCCAGGAGTGGCGGACGCATTAATCCATCCCTCGCGCTGCAGTTCAAGGCGATGGGCCGAGATAGTCTAGTTGGAGAGATCAAGGGGTCTCCCTCAACCGGCTTCTCCCGATCCGGCTTACCACGCACGGTGGGCAGACGCATCTGTAACCAAGACCTGTATAAAAATCACCTCATGAAACCGAGCACCCCTGCTAACTAACCAAATGTAGCGAACCACTTGGGGTGACCTATGGAAGAGGTGTTAGCTATCCAATGAATGGTTCCTGTGGCGGTGGTACCCATACCCGCCACCCATATGCAACAAACTAAAAAGCAAATACCTATACCTTTAAAATATGTCCACAAACATTTTTCCGAAAAAAAATACGTTAACATGCATCACTTCTTTTCAGTCTCAGAAAAGAAAATTTAACATCTTGAATCATTAAAATACTATCAATCTTCTTTCTTCTGGGTAATAATAATTTGACTCCGAAGAAATCAGAAGATTTCTCGAAGATTCGCAACAAATGATGCTGGAGGCAAGATAACCGTACACCCTGTTTACAAAACATGCGATACGTATTTATTAATGCCCTTCAGCAGTTGCAGTGAGAATCCTTTTTATATGGTTACGTAACTCCATTAGGTACTGATAGTAAACACCCTCTTCTGAAGACGATCTGTTTGTAGAAAGGTAACACCGCCTGTACTTTAAAATTTAAACCTCTCAGAACAGCTAGAATTTGCTACAAGAATATTGTATTACAATACCTTACAAAATAAAGGCGGCTTCGGTGACGGCAGAAAGAGTATAAAATTGTTTGTTAAGCGATCAAATGCTATCAGATTTAATGAAATGTACCAATATTGGGGTAGTTAATTACAGATCGACATCGACAACATTTATTAATTAAACGCGTGAAATTTAAACAAAATATACAAGGAATTAAAAGTGAAATCACCCCCTTAATTAATGTCTTTAACGGGGAGAGGGACGTCGGGGAGTTATTATTTATTAATTCAAAATAATGATAGTATTATTACGCAATACGATAAACATAATGTTTTTAAATACAAAATAATGTTTTTAATATTTTATAAATTTACATAGGCTTAGCATTTATCCAAATCCAATCATAAATATTACTTTTTTCTCACCGTTCCATTGTATGTTTTACAAAATATTTAAAATACAAATGTGTTTCTTAAAGTGGAGAAAAGTATGTTTAATGATTTTTCGTTGCCTATTTGTAAATAAACGTAACCAAAAATTTGTTATCCGCATTACAAAAAAAAAAAACATTGTAAAACACACAATGGAACGGTAAAAAAAAGTAATATTTCTGATTGGATTTTGATAAATGCTAAGCCTATGAAAATTTATAAAATATTTAATAAATATTTTTCTATTTAAGAATTATGTTTATCGTATTGCGTAATAATATAATCATTATTTTGAATTAATAAATAATAACTCTCCCACGTCCCTCTCCCCCTTAACGTATTATATATCATTTACCAAATAATTTTAAAAGGGGATTATATTACATCCTAATTCTTTCTCATTTAAACTATTTAATTGAAATCTGGGGAAACCTATACAAATCAATTACAGGTTATGCAAAATAAGGTAATAAAAAAGCCATTTAAGATCCAACAATACCGAGTGAAAAGTGGACACTGTTTAAAAAGGAGATGTATTAATACGGGAGAGAGAGGGAGCGCGCTTATGTAAATAAACCTTAGGGCGTACGCGGTAGTTTTAAAAATATTTATTAAAACGCGACATATTTAGAATAGGGCAAAAATCTCAAGACTATTGAATAGTAATATTTAAAGAAACGCCGTGAATTTGTTCATACCTATAACATGTTTAATAACAGAACCAAATGTGTTATTCACAATTTTGGAGCATTGTGGTCATTTCATTATGTAATTGTTTTTTCAACTGGATATCTGAATAGAGATTATCTTCATAAATGTAATTTTTTTTAAGCGCAGAAAAAACTTTAACTTTTCAATGGAAGTTTATATTATACACATAGAAATTCTGAACGCGGAGGCGTAACTTTAATTCTGGAACATCAGCGAAAAACTTATACAACAAAAAACTGTTAACAATAAGAAAACTATTCGAGTAATATAATGTCTCTCAATATACCAAATAAATAATAAACTCATACAAATACAAAATTCATTAAAACGTCACTTTATAAAACAACATGATAACATACCTTAAAATACCACACATGCACAATACGGCGAGCAATCCATTAGCTACGAGGGAGCAAATTTATGTAATTGCCTTCCAGACGAAATAACAAATAAAAAATCTAGGTATGTATAAAAAGAAATTGTTCCATCTAAAATTAAATGAACGAAATAAATAAAATGTATAAAAATAAAATGTATTTATTTAGTTTGTTCTAATTAAGTAAATGATAATATTAGTTTTTTTTTTTCTAGATTTAATTTTTTTTTAAATATAATTGCACTAAAATAAAACCGCCAGCGAACGCGGGGTCTTTACTGACGCAGGAGATTACTCATTTACAGGAAACTTTTTTAAAATGTGTATACCGGACAATAGTCCGGAGCCAGTAGAACTAGCACATCCCCAGATAGGGTGTGTAAGGAGGTTCTATTCAGATCTTGTCACTAAACACGGCTAAAGTCATTTCAAGCATTGTTTCGATTTAGAATAGTGGTCTTTCAGCAGGGTCATATAACTGTGTATAGTTTTTATACATTGTGGATGCAATTTCTTATAAAAGAAAAGGCCTGAAACCCATACCGTCTTGATTTGCCTGCGAAATATGATCAAGGAATTCCTAGAACATTGCACAGTACGGGTTGAAATAAAACAATGGATACTGGCTTACATCGACAGCATCGAATTTTACAAATAAATAAATACACACACACCTACCTTCCTTGTTTTTATTACCCACAGGGAAAGAGATTTCATCATTCCACCCCTGTTTCCATTACAAAATGAAAAAAAAAAGTTATTTCTAAAGATGTTAGAAAATTAAGTTTTTACACTTATAGGAACTCAAGTAATTTTTTAAAGTTTGTTTCATTAATATCGACATTCTAACTTAAATACCAGTATTTTTTAAAGATCTTTTTCATTGGTAAATTAAATGTCAGTCAGTTTTTTTTTTTACCCACAAAATCGGCCAGAATCCGTGCGGTAAGTAGCAGTGACCGCGTGATGTCACATAAGCGTCATGCGGTCAGACGGGATGAATTTGAACAGGAATAATTTTGACGCTAACAACCGCGTGACGTCATGCCAACGGTACCAACGAAACGAGGCGTTTTAATGAGATGGTTTATTATTGACTTTTAAATAACCATTTATATATTCCACATACAATTATGTATAATGAAACTTATTTACCTTTTCAGAATCGGCGTATGTTGATCTATATCGATGTATAGTTTTAAAGTCATATTTTTTCACGCCAAACGCGCGCTCAAGATTTGCACACCGTTGACATTTATCACATGAGAACGAGTCGCTTCTACGACTCGTTTTTGTGTTCAACGGCTCGGTTGTGGAATGATCTGCAGGCCTCTGTGTTTCCTCCCTCCTAAAACATGAGTCTTTTCAAGACCCGAGTTCACTCCTTCCTATCCTCTAAAAGACCCCCCACAAAGGATACCCAAAGATGATATAGACCTTGAGGGAAAATATTTCCTTCAGAGCCTCATGTGTGGGGAGTTACTTCAAATATTTCACGTACAATTTTGTAGAATTAAATTTATATGCCGAATCATAATAGGCGTATGTTGATCTATACAAATATATAGTTTTAAAGCCATAATATTTCTGAATGGAGTTCCTTATTGTGGGGATAGATCAACTTTCTTGACTCCCCACAAAGGATGCCCAAATATGATATAGTCCTTGAGGGAAATTATTTCCCCCAGAGCCTCCTGTAGTTACTGTAAAAAAAACTGTTTACGTATTTCACGTACAATTTCTTATAATTAAATTTATGTACCGATTCAGAATCGGCGTATGTTGATCTATATGAATAGTTTTAAATCCATAATATTTATCACTGGAGTTCCTTATTGTGGGGATAGATCAATTTTCTTATAATTGTCCTCTAACAATCCCTAACGGTGACCTCTTCGAGATGTCTTTGGATCTTTCGAAAAAGTTGGAGAGTAAATTCAATGTTCCTATAAATACATATTCAGAGAAAGGAGTTTCAGAATAAAGAAGAACATTTTTTATAAGAGAGTTAAGTCCGTCAGCGGAAAAAGGGCATATGGAGCGGCCACTTCAAACAACAATGCCAAACAAATTAAAGAAAAGCAAATATAAAATTTTTGGAATTTTTATTTTGGTATACATATACTCATATTATAAAATTTTAATAAGGCCAGTCGCACACGGGTGACTTTCGACAAGGCAAAAGTCCATAAAATTCCATAAAAACTCATCAAAAGTCACTTCGCAATGTATTTGCAGCTTCACATATGTATTTACGGCGTAGCAGGACGTACCCGATAAACTTTAACCAGCGATTAGTGAGCTTATTCGGAGTATAAAATACAGAAAAACAAAAAGCTTTCACTTGTCGTCTCTGGTCGCTCAGTCGAGTAACCGTTCAACTACCTACCGCGATCCTAACTGTCCGATACTTTTTTTGATAACGTTTTTAATTTTTTTTTAAATCACCGAAAACCACAACCCCATTCACATTTTAAGCTCCAAAAATTTCAGAAATCACTGCTTTAAATTTTAACGGGTTACATCCTGATATACCCTGTATACTGCAATGAATTTTGAAACAGTCTTTTTTAAGAAAAAAAAACTAAATTTAAGAAATTTGTTACCAATATTTTTCTCTTTGAAAACATTATGTTTACATGGCATTAGAAATATTCTGTAAAAGATCTAAAATCAATATATTATGCCATGTGTAATTCTATATTTGAATATGCATCCTTAGGATGGGGCGGTTGTGCCAAAACAATTTTGGACCCCCTGGCAAAAGCACAGAAATCCCTAATAAGAGTCATCCTTAAAAAACCCTTCAGTGATGAATTATTCAAATAAATGCAAATTCTTGATGTCAGACAAATGTATATCAGGAAAATTGTATTACACACACATAAACAACGTCACCGCTATCCATCTATCGACCACTATCACGATACCAGATACTCGAGAAGTAATAAAGAAATAATTAATAATCCCTCTTCGACGTCCATCTACCCCTAAAAATGCATTTTTTTTTTAAATTCAAGGGAGCTTAAAATTTTAAAATAATCTAGTCCGCCTCAGCATAGGATCTCCCTGTGAGGAGGCATATGACAAACCTTATTTATGTATTAAATTTATAATAAATTTTTTTTCGTCTTTTTTTTATAGTTTAAATAAATGTCCCCACAGATTATTACGCAAAAAAGCATTATCTTGTAACAGATTTTATATAGCTACTTATTTTATAACAAAACGATATTTTTTTCAGAAAATACTACACATTACTTAATAATTTATTTTTCATATTGGAGATGTTTGTTTTTTGTGTGAATATTTTTTCTGTGGGATTGTATTGCTCCCTGTGGGACAATAACGGTATTTCAAATTGGTAGGGAAATTTCGGTTTCAAATTATTACGGTATCTCAGTACCAACCTGAGTTCATTTTTCTTTATTACATACAGGGGCATGTTTGCTCTTGTAATCGTATCAACTTTATTGTTGATGATAATATTAATTTTGCGGATGGACGAAGAAAGGAGTACGAGGAGAATATATGATGCGGAAGTCAACGGTAGAAGTCAGGGATGCCCGAGGGAGACATGGCACGATCAGGTGAATCAAGTACTTGAGTCGGGTCATCAAAGATATGATGTATGAATGTGAATGAAGCAAGGAATGTGTGCTGAGAGAAAATTGTATCGCAGTCTATTCGCTGTGCCAACTCCGACGGGGCAACGGAGTCATGGTTCATTAAATTTAAAAATTATCAGATTTAGCACATTTGTTAAGATAGTTAATTCAATGTTTTATACCCCGCTATATTCGATATGTTTTCATGTACCTGGTAGGAGGACCAGACAGTACCTACCATTTTATTGTGACAATTCAACTTCAGCATCGCAATATTATTCCCCTATGCTAAGGATTCAACATCTGGGGAACAAATACTTCGATGTTGTTGACATATTTGGCACATCAATTTCACAGTACAGGCATGCACGGTTTTTTTCATCGAGTAAAGCTAGGTTATTTGAAGCTATTCAACTCTGGATAAAATCGTCAAGTGCGTTTATTTCTTTTTATATTAAGTATTATATTACATATGTACCTTTTCAATGTTATTTGTAAATGTTTATGTTAAAGCCTGTAATGGTCGTAAATAACTAAATAAATAATAACTTTATTATTGGTAACTTATCTCTTACACATTTTTTGTTGTTATTATATTACAAATATTTATGCATCTTTTTAAACAGTTCGGAATTTACCGAAAAATCAAGCTGATGATTGGACTGGCCTATTATATAATTTTTTTTATCCGTTCTGTTTTGATACAAATAATCTCAATATTTTAAAAATTAATCATTATTACCATTTCCATAATTTTATTTACTTATAATTCATCTACTTTTATTATTATGTACTTGATAATATTTACTTATTAATATTTAATTAATATTTTAAGTGTATTATACATGCTTATTACTATTTACTGAAAATTATTTACTTATAATTATTAATTAATTATTATTATTTATTAACTATTATTTACTTATTAATATTTACTTCTTTTAATTCATGTATTATTATTTACTTATTACTATTTACTGATTAATATTAAATTGTTAAACCGCTCACCTCAACACAGGATTGTCCTAGTGAGATGAGTGGCTAATATTTTTGTTTTTATATTTAAATTTAAGATTAAAATAATATATTTGTTTGTTTAATTAAATAAATTCTTTAAAATTACATTTCACCAATCGACTTCTATATGTGCGTAAAATAATAAATCACTCACCTATTTACATTGTAAGAAGTTCAGCAATTCGTGATGTATCTGAAAAAAAACAAATATTTTATTAGTAACAATCCTTAAATAAATAAAAGTTCGTTCAATCGTTGAAGAAAATAATATTAACATAACCCAAATGAAACATGAAACCGGAAAAAAACAAAAGAAAATAAAATAAATCAGTTACATCTGGGACTCGAACCCGGAACCTCTGCCTATCCGGGGCAACCGCTTTACCAACTTAGCTGATGAAACCAGTTCAATTTATGTCATCTTCATCGAAATCATATCTCAAATTCAAGATTTGTCAATATTATTCTCTATTTTTAATCCCATATTGGCAGCTATCTTTATGATCTTTATGTCCCAGATGCGACTGAAATATTTTATTTTCTGTTGTTTTTTTCCGGTTTCACGTTTCATTTAGGTTATGTTAATATTATTTTCTTCAATGATTAAATATTACAATGAGGTTTTTAAATCTCAATAAAAATAATTAATAATTAAAAATTAAATAAAAGTACGTTCGTTCGTTAGTTCCTCTGTTGGCCATCTCAATTTGTGGGTAAGTTTGTTTCTTATTGGTAGTCACAACAGATATATTTGTAACCCTGGAAGACTAATCGTAATCGTTTCAACTTATACTGCATGCATTTTGTGCTGTATCTCTCTAACGAATGCATTGATCGTGTTAGTTCTCCGTGCCAACTCAGTCATTGAAGAAGGCTTGCACGGAGTGACTGCGCTACGGGGATGAGTGCCGCCATTTTGTATATACGACTCCCTTGTTAGTTCAGTCTTCGGAGAACACAAGGTATATAAATGTGTTAAAAATATACCAAAGAATAATTACATTTATGTTTTATAAGAGAATTAACTTTTTTAAGTAAATTATAGAGAACAAATAAAATAAAAAAATTATTTTCGAGGATTTTCTTAATTATTGATTAGATTAGATTTAAGCCACCGCTAATTTTGGTCAAGAAAAAATTGAGGATCAATAATAATATATTTTTAAAAATAAATACTTCAATTGCATTGCATTACTACAATTGCATTGTTTGTGCTCTTTGGGAGGGGATCTTAACTGGATTGAAAACCCTAACCAAGGAATGGAAAAGGGACAAACATGTGGTCGTAAACAATTTACTAAAGTTGCTTTTTGTACTTGCTGTTAATAATTACACTTATATACTTGATAATTACACTTTTTTCTAAATGTATCTTATTGCCATGCTGTGGCAATACTATTTGTTTTTTTTTCATTCTATTTTGTATAATGGCACTTAACATAAGGTAAACTTGTCAATTTGACTGCCCTAAAACGTGTTTTTGTTCCCAGTTGGGCAGTCAAAGCTTTCTAGTTTTTACTGTTCAACAATGTCTGAAATACATAAAGAAAAAGATAAAAAAACACCTTTTTTATTTTATTTTATCTTTTATGTTAATTTGTTTCATAAAATATCTAACATGTTTGAAAAATTAATAAACATAAAATGCATTTAATGATAATTGATGGTAGCATTAGTTAAAATGATAATAATTAATCTTCTGAAGATTATTAGCATAATATTTTATGCCACTCTTTGTTTCACACGATCAGTTTAAAATAAAAATTGATGTGAAAAAATTCACGAAGAGAATGTAGGTATGATTTTCAAAAGCCAATTTAAACGGATATTCATATTGCGGATGGGTATTGTTTCGATTTTTTTCATTAATCCACATCCGAAAAACGTGCAAATCACCAGCTATTAATATTGGAAGGAAAAATTGATTGACATCATTCAGTTAATTGATCGTTAAATAAGTAATACGTTTTCAATGATTCATTGAATCATCAATCTGTGTTCACGATTTAACAATCCCCTTTTTAATCCGTAATAATAACAGTATAACTTTTTTCAATTTATATATAGGTAATAAAGTTTTGTAAAATTCGTATACTGCGTCTCGCTCGTGGTCTCGCTCTCGAAAGAATTTTCTTTGAGAACTAATGTATACTTTTGGATAATTTGTGACCTTTTAATTTTCTCGTTGTTGATAGTTAAGAGAAAAAAATCTGAAACTTTTAACAGCCACCGTATCTGTAAATATATATATATTTCATTTCTCGAACTAGGAAGAATAAGTTAGTATATTTTTTTATTTACTTATTTATTATTTCACAATGTTTAACAAAAAGTTGGAAAAAATGTCACCTTACTGGGGTACCCCGTTCTAAGGTCACATTGTACATGGTTTTATCTAAGAATTATGAATTAGGTCAATTGGATTGTAGTATCTTTCATTTTTTCATATATTTATCAATGTAAGTTTGTTTGTTTCTTTGTCCTCCACATTCTCAAAAACCACTGGACCGGTTTCACTGGAAAAATCACAGTTTGTTCTTATTAGTGCCGGAAAGGTTTCGAAAGTAGTTTGAATGAAATACAATATGTTAAACTGTTCCTATAACGTTTTAAAATTAGTATGAAAAACAATGAACCCGCCAGGTTTTATTTAGGTTAGCCTATAGATATAACAAAATAAACGTTTGGAATGAAATAAAATTTTCAGATAGTTTCTTTGTTTAGAGATAGTTACTTTCGCAATCAAATCAATTGTGGAACCCTAATGACAAGTAAGAATTCACAACATCATAACTTTATATAAACCCGGGCAAAGCCGGGTACACATCAGCTAGTATGTTTTATAAAAATAAAAATAAAATATTCGTAATCTTGGTTTAAATTTGCAAGAGTCGATTTGCCATCTCGATTGATCATCGGTTGTCTTGGCAATATTGAAATAGATGTTTCTAATTTATATTGTTTAAAATGCCACAGCACATTCCACCCTGAATACATTCAGACATAATATTGCCTACTTTAGCCCTTTATCTGAAAAGTGTCAACTATATAATAAAATAGAGTATGGTAATGTAAACATTTTTGTTGATAATTTGTATAGTTTGTGTCTTTTGCTTCTATTTGTGTTACGTATAATTGGCCGAGTGTTTGTAATTTTATGTAATTTATTGTAAGTGAGAAAATATGTAAAAATCCAGCATAAATAAATATATTTTTTTAAATCGTCCTTAAGGATTTCACAAAAAAAAGAAAAAAAATTGCAACAATTTTGTTTTTTTTTTTTTTAAATAAAATACAACATTCTCGGGTCACGAATAACGAAACAACATTTGAAAAATTCCTACTAGCATCATTATAATCGGAAGATGTTGCTTGTGCAATTATGGAAGACTAGCCACCAGAGGAATTTATCGCACGACGCCAGTGTGGAAACTCGACGCATTTGTAAACTCAGCTACTGGTCTTTACCGGTGTAACTCTATTTTACAAAACTTGTTTGTTTGAAGCAGCAACAACTCTAGAATAATAAGCTCTAGCGTTAATAAAGCTGAACGGCTATTAAATGCAATTACTTTGTCCTAGGCAACTTAAAGCTATCATTGATTGAACTACGGAATATCTGTTGAACGTTCAACAAAAAACAATTCACGGATTTTCAACGTACTTTCCTATTTTGACCCTGTAACCTGTATTTCATTAGGGGCCAGAGAGCTATGAAATATCCATTTAACTGCCAAGACTTTTTTTATTAAATCGGTTTTGTGTTTTAAAAAAACCCTTTATATTTATTCTAAATCATTTATCAACGAAAACGAGTCAATATTTTGATAAAATCGCCGGATAGAATATTATTACATTATTTATAAGGGATGATTCTCCACGATTCCGTCTTGATCTAATCTGTATGGCAGAACCTTGCCAGGGGGTTGATTTACAGAGCAACCTCCGAAGAGATATTATTTTATATTAGCATAGTCCCGCGCAAAACTTATGAAGGCTAAAATAATAACTAAATTAACATTTTAGATATATTTCATGTAAATTCCCGTGTGTCCAGTTATTAAGTATTTATGAGCTGGATGTTGTTTACTGCAAAGTCTACCTTTATGGTATGGCACATAAAATTATTCTGTTAAATAAATTAAGTTAGCTACTGTCCTTTGGACTTTCGGTTGGTTAAAAAAACGTATTAACTCTCTCAGACTTGAATTAAAACCGGCAGTGATTAAACCTATATGATGCTTACAAATACCTTATTATTTTTAATTCTTTAAAAGTTATTTAATCATTAAAGAATATAATATTAACACATCTCAACTGTAACACGAATCCGAAAAAAACGTAGAAAAATAAAAAGGTATCAGTCGCATCTGGGGCTCGAACCCAGGACCTTTGTCTATCCGGGACAACCGCTTTACCGATTAAGCTAATGAGACCAGTTCAATTTACCCCATTTCACAGATATCATACTTCAAGTTCAAGACTTGCTAATATTATCCTCCATTTTAAATCCCATATTATTGGCTGCTATCCTTATGATGATTGCAAAGTTCTTCCCGACAGAGGTCCTGGGTTCGAGCCCCAGATGCGACTGATACCTTTTTATTTTTCTGTTGTTTTTTTCGGATTCGTGTTTCAGTTGGGATGTGTTAATATTATCTTCTTCAATGATTAAATATTACAATGAGGTTAATAAAATGCAATAAGTTAAAAAAATTGAATATTAAATGTTATTGTTACTTTCATTTGAAAGAGTAGTAGATCTCTGAGGGTATTTCACTTAAATTTACAAATCATACAACTGTATAATATGTATATCCCGTTGCAACTATAGTTCACATTCCCCAATTCAATGCTTACACATATCTTGGTAACAAATACTTAAATGATATGGATGTATTTGACGATAATCTAAACATATCAAATTTCAATAAAAGTGTGACCGAATCATTTGTACCTAGTTTTTTAAGTACAACTTTTTACATTATTTACTTATTGTTACTAATATTAATATTGACTTTGTGGATATTGCATTATTTATTTTATTCCGATTCCTTCATATTCATTTAATTTTTATTATTTGTTTTCTATTTTTATTTTTTCATGTGATTTAAAAATGATGTACTTGTATTTAAAAGCCCTATCGGTGTTTACATAATAAAATAAATAAAAGTGTACAACAAAAACAGATTTTAATATTAAAAAAAAAAAAAAAACAAAAAGCAAAACACGAATATATAATACATTTAAATAAATTACCTTAATAGAATTCACGTCATAAAACGATTAAGAATAACCTGCCACAATTAAAAGAGGGGAAAGCAGATTTCAACTGTAAGTACCTCACAGAATAGATAATTTTAATTATCACAATTATTTCTGAGTAAATAGGAGTTTACCGAAAATATTAATAAATCATTTCAAAGACTTAAGAACTTAACAATAATATTATTAAAGTTATTTTCTTTAAATTTATTGAAAATTACATAAACCCAATACGATAAAATTGTACCAACCCGGCCAGGAGCACTTCTGTCCCGGTGCGACCAGTACACCAGGGGGCACTGTTTTGTTAGGGCTTGGAACACATGCTCTGAGTATAGGCAGGAGGGTGGAGTTCAATCAGCCGGCAACTTGATAAGCCAATATAGTAATGTTGGATGGGCTGGAATTATGAGATGGGTTGAGCATTGTTTCTTTTTCTTTTCATATTTCTTCCCTAATCATCCTATTTCTTCCTTCTTCCCGGATTTCCAACCTTCTTTCCTTGTCCTATTTATTCTGCTGGGTCACTATTATCAGAATCCGTTTCTTTCATGGTATATATTTCCTGAGTTGACTCAAGAAGTTTGTCTTTGTCTTTAGCTATTTCCTTCCATTCCTCCATCGGCTTATCAAAGTACCTTGTGTCATGTTGCAAAGAGTCATTCCACGTATAGATGGGTTTTCCAATTTTGCGCTTACACGCAAAATAATTCGAAGCTCTTTTAGTAGATGTGGCGTCTGTCGTCTTAATATGTGTCCAAAGTATCCTATCCTCTAAATTTTGTCTTTTTAGTTATTGTTTTACCTTCTAGTGTTTGACATATTTTCTTTTAAGGCACGTTCCTTGACTCCTCAAACATTTGTTTCAGGGTGTATCGTTCGTACCTTCGTAATCTTGATCTGTTAGATTTGGTAAGAGGGATGGCTTTTAATCCGTAGTTCATTGATCATCAATGGTCATGATGTAAATTAATCTAATTGTTTGCTGGTCTAGTTTCATTTTAATTAGGAATGGCATTATGATTTTAAAATTTTGGACTGCCCGTTTGCAACGTTTCTTAATAAATATTTAATTTATTTTTCGGCGTTCATTCGGATTCCACCTACATTGTACCATTGTATTTCTGGCATGTTTTCATTGGATTTCTGACTAAGAGTTTAGTTTTTGTTTCGTTCAGCGTCATGCCGACTGTTGCTTCATTCACATTCGTACATCATCTCATACATTCTCTTCTGTTATACTGACTTCTGACATGCCCCGACTCAAGTATTTATTATTTATTTATTTATTTCATTATACGCACATCTGGGCTTTTATATGGATTTTAAAACAAAGAGCTATCAAAAATTATTAGAACATAGAAATTTAAACCAAAAAGAAATGAACCTTTTTTTAAAAGTTTAATAGTGACATAAAATAGAAAACAAAAACAATATTTTAGCACAAATTATTAATGAATCATTTGGTTCACTTGATCGTTCCATGTCATCCACGGGTATCTCCGGCTTCTTCTTCGATTCAGATTCGCGTCATATATTATCTTTACACTCTTTTCTTTAGTCATTAGCTCTACATGCCCAAACCATTTCCTTTATATTGAAACATTCCGTATGCGTGAATACTGTTATCCGGTCAACTCTCAAAGTTAAACTCGTGGTTAACATTACGAGCTGCTTGATTTTACGTAATATGTACTGACATTTTGAGCTTTTTGTATTTGACATGACGATGTCCGGTACAGTAGTTTTAGCATAATATTCATAATTTTTTATATAATAAATAGCTCAGAAAGTTTTTCTGCGCATATCAACATTGGGTCAGCGCAATACGCAATATCGGATACTCCAATGCCGCATAGCGTACCCCGGTCCATGCTGAGCACACAAGCCCCGCGTCAATATTAGACCTACGGGCTAGATAGGAAATTGCCGATGTGTGGAATTGCTAAGCAAACTATCTACGGTAAACTAGAGAAGGCTGATTCCCATTCAAGTGCGAAAAGCAAAACATGCCCCTGGCTACAGTGGCGGGACAGCCTAAATGGAACATGCTGGGTACCGTACCCCTGGAAAAAAAGTCAATAGTTCTCTCTAATTGATAAATATCTCATTATGCCATTAATTGCCAGTTTTATAACCATCTGTTCGTAATGCTTGATACCATTTTTAACAAAAATTTGGCCTACCGACCGATATCGCCGTTTTATAAAAGGTTCGTCAGATTACCGGTCGCTTGACAACTGTCAGCTGTTGTTCGACGATCGCTTATTTGAAACCGATTACTATTTGAATTTAAAATACAATATACAATATGCATTTGTAAAATGGATTTTTCATCAAGCAGTGAAAGTGATTGAGAATGAATGACAAAAAACGGACGGATATTAGGTAGTTTGTTTATAAAACTGGACTTAAATTAATCACAAAAACTGTTCCTGTAAAGAAAATCCGACAATGCAAATAATTTTTATGGGTCTGGTAAATTAATTTTCAATTTTTAAGAAAGAAAATCGAATAAGAAAATAAACTAATAAATAAAGTATTTTATTCTCCTCAAACAAATACCAAATTAATACAAACATATGGCAGTTTCGTTGATCCTGACACATTCAGTATTTTACCAAAAAAAATTCAAACGGACTGTCAAAAAATTATGGCCGAGTCATTTTTTTAAATTTATATATTTCACATAACTACAATTGATAATATTGCTGCTGAATACTTTAAAGGAGATAGCCGTATAATTCTCACATGGTTATGCAAACTTTTTAACCAGTGTTTAGAGGAGGGTTACACCCCATTAGATTGGAGAAGGGCTGTGATCATGCCTCTATACAAAGGTAAAGGGTCACGCATAGAATGTGGAAATCACATGGCTATTAGCCTGCTAAGTTCAGTTGGAAAGCTGTATGGTAGGATATTGATTGAAAGGGTACAAATGAAAACAAAGGATAAAATATGGGATGTGCAAGGTGCATTTATGAGTGGAAGGGGATGAATGGATCAGATTTTCTCGTTGCGTATGCTCACAGAGAAGTTTCTGGCAAAAACCAGAAACTTTTCTGTGCTTTTGTAGATCTACAAAAAGCATACGACCGAGTTGACAGAAAAAAGTTATGGAAGGTGTTGTCCAAGTATGGAGTGAATACAAATCTTATACAGGCAATCGCATCTCTGTACGAGGGAAGCGTTGCATGTGTTAGGGCAAACGGTGATTTTACGGGGTGGTTTGACATCACAAAAGGTGTTAAGCAAGGCTGCGTAATGTCACCGTGGTTATTCAATCTATACATGGATAATTGTATGCAAGAATTGAAAGAGGTGGGCTTGGGCGCAAAAATGAGTAGTCTGCAAGTTTGTTGCCTGTTGTATGCTGATGATGCGGTGCTGATTGCTAATAGTATAGAAGATCTACAGTCCCTCGTATCTAGGATGAACGAAGTATGTATGAAGAATGAGCTAATGATGAATGTAAGTAAGTCTAAAGTCATGGTGTTTGAAAGAGAGAGTACGAACACAGTGAGCAATATAGTTGTGAATGATGAATACTTGGAGCAGGTAGACGAGTTTTTGTATTTGGGAAGTATGTTTACGAGAGATGGAAAGACTGATAGGGATATTGAAAGAAGGGTGAATGCAGGAAACTCCATTAACGGAGGACTGAACGCGGTTGGCGCAAACAAAAAGTTGTCCAAAGAAGCGAAGCTAGCAGTCCACAATGGAGTGCTGATACCAACTCTGATGTATGGCAGTGAGGCATGGAACTGGCAGAGGAAGGATGAAAGTAGACTGAATGCCGTAGAAATGAGATATCTGAGACGAATGTGTGGTAAAACCATATATGATCGTGTGGAAAATGTTGAGATTCGTAAAGAATGCAAGGCTGATGTAAGCGTGGTGAGCAAGATTAAGAAAGGGACGCTTAGATGGTTTGGGCATGTAGAGCGAATGAATGAAGAAAGGAATGTAAGGAGAATATATGACGCGAATCTGAATGGGAGAAGAAGCCGGGGACGTCCAAGGAAGACGTGGCACGATCAAGTGAATCAAATACTTGAGTCGGGCCATGTCAGAAGTCGGAATAACAGAAGAGAATGTATGAGACGTTGTATGAAAGTGAATGAAGCAAGAAGTGTATGCCAAGATCGATTTGTTTGGCGGTCCGTCCTCTCTGCCTACCCCTGCGGGGAAACGGCGTGATGGTTAGTTAGTTAGTTAGTTACATAACTACAATACTGATGACTTAAACAATAACTTCAAAATATGCATTAAATGTTATATACTTTCTTGCCATACAATAATTATTCAATTACCTACTTATATTATGTACTTTTATCAACCAACCACTGGTAGCTATTATGTGGGTTCCAATTTGTTTACAATCAAATATAAAACAAACAAAAAAACAATTTATATTTTTTGTAAAACCATGGAGAAAAAAGGGTTTATGAAATGAAATTAAAAAAATTAAACAATATTGAAATCAGAACTAATTAGTCCAATCGCTCATTTAACCTTCAATTGTTCTAAGCGATCTTACAATCTTCCAAACAAGCCCTCCATCAATATGCTTGGTGTAACCTTAAGTGATCAGCTCAGGTATGGGGGATCCAACGAAGCCAGAGTAAAGTTAGCCTCTCACAAGCTGTGCGTATTGAATAGAGCCCGCAAATAGTACACAACTGCTGACCCTGTACGAATCGCAAGTGCGCTCCACTGTAGAATTTGGCAGCTACCCCTAGTCGGGAGTCCCAAAATATCTGAAAAAAACCCTTGATTCTGTGCAGAAATGGGTGGTCCGTTTGATAGATTCGCCTATCTTAACTAACGGGTTGCAATATTTAGAGCATTAAAGTCAGATGGGAGTGCTGTCGTTTTTCTACCGGTATTATAATGGAACATACTTTGAGGAACTAGCGTTATTGATCCCTTCGGAACCGGTGTACAGTCGGGAAACACGCCAAACGCGTTCCCAACATTTGTACACGGTTGACATTTGTCACATGAAAGCGGCTTGCTTCTACGACTCGTTTTATGTTCAACAGTTCGGCTGTGGAATGATCTGCCTGCCCCTGTGTTCCCCCTACAATACGGACCTCTTAAGACCCAGGTTTACTCTTTCTGATCATCTAAAAATTAAAAAAATACCACATTTAATAATGAATGTGATAAATGGTAATGAAAAAAGAAAACCAATTCAATAATTTAGTCACACAAAAATTGTTATAATTAGTAAATCCACCTTCATGACAGTACCTACCGATCCATAATATTATATAATGATAATTATATGGAAAAGCGTAAACAAAATCGCTCCGAGTATGTAATATTTCAAGTCACGTACATCCTCAACGCTTGTTTTTGCAAACTGTGACAGAATGAGTACCTTTTACAATGTTTTAACAAATACTCTAAAATGACAATACCTCCAGCTCTTGACAATTGATGGCAACATTCTACATTAGCGACCTCTAGCGGCCCGGGTTGTATTGTTTTTTCATACATTTTAATAGATTTTCTTAGAAATATATTCTTAATAAATTAAAGAAATCGAAAATGTTAATTAAATATTTAGTGTTGTACTCGTACTTACGATTTCACTCCTTTTTTGATGACAAATGAAAAAAAAATAAAGACGAAAATAGGGTTGTACTAACAGTTATAAGCCTCGCCGCTCGCTGATCACGTCTGGTGGATTAGAAAGAGAATATATCAATTATTTAATAAATCGTGGGAAAATATCTTTAATTTATTATTTATAGACATCGTTTGGCTCAAGTCTCACAATTCTCATGGTAAATGACAGGAGCTGGAGATATTGTCATATTTTTATGGTATTTAGTTTTACTTACATTACTTGTTCTTACTGTACAAGGCTTGCTGGGCGCCGAGGGGCCTTGCATCACGTACACAGTTCCGCCACTGCCTATCCCACTCCATGGAGTGTTAGGGTAAGGGTTTACTTGATACAGACCCTATTTTATGCGATCCGGTCATGAATCCTGAGCTCGTAATTACCTTGTTCCTTGTTGCCATTAGCAACAGCCCTCAAATTAATGACCCCTTAATTTTACATCACGTACACGTGAAAAATCAAGGGAAACTGTTTCCGTGGTGCCCATTCAACGAAAGCCAAGAAAAACTAAACGATTTTAGATTTTTCACGTATTGTATTAAGGTAAGGTGACCAAACCTATGAATCCAGAGCACAGCATCTCCATAAAATGATAATTGAATCAGGGTTCGTATATCACGGATACATACTTTTATTTTAACAAACGGATTGCAATCTTTGGAGCACAGACGTCATGTGAGAATGCTGTCCTTATTCTACCGGTATTTTAATGGAATTGATTCCTTTGGCACCGGTTCACTATCAGAAAACACGCCAAACGTGCAGCCAATATTTGTACACGGTTGACATTTGTCACATGAGAACGGGTCGCTTCTACGACTCGTTCTTGTGTTTAACTGCTCCGCTGTGGAATGATCTGCCGGCCTCTGTGTTTCCCCCCTCCTACAACACGGGTCTCTTCAAGACCCAGGTTCACTCCTTCCTATCAATCCAAAATTAAATATTGAATGAAACGGGCCGCGCAGCCGTTTCCCTTAAGACGATATACTTATGTGGCCTATGTTTGTGGCCTAACCTCAGTCAGGAATCGGCTTTGAATGCCGAAACACATGTCACAATAATAAATTTTAAAAACTAAAAACATTCGAAACTTAATGATAGCATTATTTAATTTGATTTATTTTAAATAAAAAAATGGAGTTAAACGAATTAAACACAACAACAATTAACGAATTTAAATTATCAGATCTGTTTTTTTTAAGTCCCAACCACCCGAAGTCAATAGAATATATGACATCACTAATTGTGGTATGTTGTGAGTTTAAAGAGAGTGGGGAGAAGAAGAAGATGGGAAAGATGAAGTTGCGAAGTATCTGGCTACTCAGATTTGGTTACCAAATACGGATAATACCTTTATTTTAATTGCATATGAAGAGGTAACTTTTTGATGTGCAATTATATTTTAAAAATAAAACATTAACTTTGTTTACATAACTTTTAATTGTTATATACTTTTTCCGACCGGGTTTGGCTACTACCGTAGCTTCTTCAGGACAGTGTACTACTAAACTATGAAATAAGATACACAAACATAGCTAGATTTGCTTTCAACCTTCCTCATCCCCTTTTGCTGCTATTATGCCAATAAAATAATATTTTAGAACTAACACTGATATGATGCGTAACAGATTACGTCTAATAGTGCGATCATCTACAGGCAAATTTCCGCCAAAACTCTCCCTACATAAACAGTAAACAAGATGTACCCAAATCCTCAAAATACCCTGACCTAAGTAAACAATACTACATTTCAAAAATGACCGCATTGAATATATAACGACCAGCTTCAAATACGTAAAGTTTCCAAATTTAGAAAGTTTTCATAGGTATACAAAGTTTCAAAGAATGTATTATTTTAATTACCCTTCTTTGCCGGTACTGTCAACTGAATTGACATGTCTCTAATAATTTAATGTATCTCTAACTTCACTTACCACAGAGTTCATATATGAGATATTTCTCACCAATACATTTGTGTATTGAATTGGATTGGAAGTTTTGTAAAAAAAATCAGGAAAAAAATGTTAATATTACGTACACGTGCGTGCAATGATAACTTGCCGAGTGGTGCGGTATTGGGCGAGATGAGTACGGGGCTTCACTCAACGTGCCATGATGCGCGGTAGTCAGTAATAGCCGGCGGTCTATGTGACATATCATGAGTTTTATGCGTGGCCAATGCTTTTTCCTTGCTTTCAGCACTTATGAACAAAATTAAACTTTTTTTTTATTATAAAAAATATATATATATATATATCTTTCGACAGCTTGGAATAACAAGGTTCCATCTGACACAGCAAAGTCATACGATAATGTGCTCCAAGGAAAGCAACTTTAAGGCTCATTATCGCATAACATTGCTATGTCAGGTTGTTATTCCAAGGGGTCGGTTTTACAAAAAAAATGTGACCTTACTGGGTTACCCCGTTCTAAGGTCACATTGTAAATGGTTTTATGCATGAATTGTAAATTAGGTCAAGTATCTTTGTGAGTTTGTTAATATTAAAAAATAACCAGAGAAAAATTATAAAGCAATAAATGAATAAAAATTCTTTATCTCTCTTCGGTTGCAACATCATATCAATATTCTTCCTTACCGTGTCCATGATCCATTACTTAATACTTTTTTTGAAGTCGCTTAATTTTGTATGTTAAATAATTAATTATAGAGAAATATTGCAAATTTGTTTGAAGAACACACAAAACGTGACTAACCTTTCCAGTTGTCAAAAACAAACCACTAATCCAAAATGGCTTATAATGCTAACATATGATAAACATATGTGTACCAACATAACAAAAAAAATCTCGGTAATCGAATGTACACAGCCCGCGAAAATTCAAAATTCCCCTTTTCTTTTGAACTCACCTCGTATGTTGTAATGGGGATCTTGTGAATCGACCTGAGTTTGCATGTGCAAATTTATTCTGGTTTTTGAATTTCGTAGACTATTCGTATTGACTTACAACTAAG
Organism: Halesus radiatus; assembly: GCA_022606495.2. NCBI lineage: Eukaryota > Metazoa > Arthropoda > Insecta > Trichoptera > Limnephilidae > Halesus > Halesus radiatus. The sequence continues at coordinate 24,821 of JAHDVE020003569.1, forward strand.
ATTTATGGCTAGGGATTAACCACTGAGACTTATAATTAGTCACTTACAATTTAGACTTAAGTAGGTATAACTAGAATATGAACCTAAGACATATATAAACCTTGTACATATTTAAAACTAATACATATCTACGATCAAGTGCATATTTTACACACAATATTGCAAAATGACTCACAACTATGGCTTAAAACTAGAGTCTTACAACTAACTTACCTATTTATAATATTATAAATATCTGTTATGATTATTGCTCGTGCTGTCAGCGGTAAAGCACACAAAAGCGTAATAATTTTTACTGTAATTACGCTCAAGAAAGGGTCTAACTACAGTGGATACTGGTATGCCAGGACCTGAGAAAAAAATATAACAACTTAACTCAATTAAAAAAAGATCTTTAAGGAAAATGAAATATGAGAGTAAAAATAAATACAGGCATGTTTCGATTAGAAGTGGAGTTATTAAAGCCCGCAAGGAATGGAGTTTTTCTGCGATTGTTTTCAAAAGTGAAAATAGCTGTAGAAACTTATAGATGTCACTCATATTGACAATTAAACATGGAATAATTTATATAGAATGTTTATTCAAGTTCTGCTACAAACAGATTCCTATTCATCCTTTAATGAGCAATAAAATTGTAATTTTAAATCTTATGTAATCTATTTTCTTATCATTCTTATTTTTATTGCTTTGTCTTTTCACAACAAAATTCTTTTACACCTGTTAACATTATTTAATTTTATATTTCGTACCATATTGTTATATATTTTATTTACCTGCAAAAATTATTTTTCATCTGATATGATATATACTCAATTTAGTCTATTTTATGTACTTACCTATGAAATTTATTTATTATCTGTTAATAATTACACATGGCATGGAAGCGTGCCGACTGTCACTGAACTATAACTAAATTGCACGGACGGTAAATCAGGAGAGCAAAAAAAAAATACGCGTTTCGTTTATAGGTAAAATCAAAGGCGGTAGGCCAGTGTGCATAGATACGGTTTTAGGTGAAGGATGTTGTACGCGCGGTCAACTAACTAACTTACTGACCATTACGCCCTTTCCTCTGCAGGGGTAGGCAGAGAGGACGGGCCGCCAAACAACTCGATCATGGCATATACTTCTTGCTTCATTCACATTCATACTTCGTCTCATACATTCTCGTATTTGATTCACTTGATCGTGCCATGTCTTCCTCGGGCGTCCCCGGCTTCTTCTTCCATTCACATTCGCGTCATACATTCATCTTACACTCCTTTCTTCGTTCATTCGCTCTACATGCCCAAACCATCTATGCGTCCCATTCTTATTTTTACTTATTACGCTTACATCGGCCTTGCATCTTTACGAATCTCAATATTTTTCACACGATCATACATGGTTTTACCACACATTCGTTTAGTTTACTTTCATCCTTTCTCTGCCAATTCCATGCCTCACTGCCATACATCAGGGTTGGTATCAGCACTCCATTGTGAACTGCTAGCTTCATTTCTTTGGACAACTTTTTGTTAGCGCCAACCGCGTTCGGTCCTCCTTTAAAGGAGTTTCCTGTAATCACCCTTCTTTCAATATCCCTATCAGTCATTCCATCTCTCGTAAACATACTTCCCAAATATACAAACTCATCGACCTGTTCCAAGTATTCATCATTCACGTATATAGCACACTGTTTCCGTACTCTCTTTTTCAAACACCATGACTTTAGATTTACTTACATTCATCATTAGCTCATTCTTCATACATACTTCATTCATCCTTAATAATGCATGGCTCACCTCTCTTGTTTCTATTACCCATGTATAGATATGAATAAAGCAAGGAGTGTGTGACGACATAGAGTTGTATGGCGTTCCATTTACCAGCTTACTGTTTCGAGACAATTGCGTGGTTGTTAGTTCGCTATGAATATTTTCAATCAGGGTGAATAAATGAAAATATCCCGTAGTTCTACACTGTTCCCGTAATATAATCCCTTTTAAACCTGAATTGAGATTAGTATAGGATTAAATAATCAATCTCAGTTCAGAGTTTGTACTGCACTGTGATTTATCTTCCCTGAAGCAAAATATTTATGCCAGTTATAAAAGCTGGGACGATTGGGTTTGAGCGATTCGCTGCAGGCAAATTTTAAAATTGATAGTTTTGCCGAAATTGGATTGATAAAGTCAACAGAAATGAATTGTAAAAGGTTAAAAACAAACAAAAGAATTGTGAAATTCCGTAATTGAATTTGAATACCTAGCCTTTTTGCTATTATCGTTATGAAATTTTATTGTCATCATTGAAACACAAAAATAAGTGTCAATTTGATTATTGTTGTTGGCTATCCTTATAAATTTTTCTCTTCTTATTTTTTTTTTATCAGACATAAGGTGTCTATATTGTTCGTTTTATTATCAATAATAATACGAGAAAGGGGAGTTGATTTACGGAAGGGGAATAAACAGGTCAGTGGGTGAGTTGACATCGCGTCTGGGTCCTACCCAGGCGTCGTGAATTCCAATGAATTCGTTAATTTAAATTTATTTGGCTGCGCTCTTGTGGTATATGTCAGTTCTTAACTCAGCACAGCAAACGCAGGAAAAAATAGACAATTTCCCAAATTTAAGTCGTTTTGTACCTTCCTATGAATCAAAATGTTAAAGTTGTAAATAACACCAATTGAACAATTCGTTCTCCTTTTTTCACAAAATTACCGAAGAGATATTCAAGTCTCGTTAAAACATTACTGTGTTAACGATAGTGTTTTCATTTAACGAGTAAAAAGTCATCCATCTATGTCAAGATTTTCATGATAACATCCATCCATAAAGTCTAAGATTTACAACCTTGGGCCAGATCCAGGACTTACTAGAGCAGAATAGAAAAGGAAAGTCGAGAAAAATATTTTTCTTCTCTATTCAATTTAAGCTATTCGCTCACAATTATGCGAGCTTATTAATAGAGGTTCTGTTAGATTCGCTTTCACGGAACGTAATTCTATTGGGAAGCAGGCTAGACGAAGTGATTACATTATTTTCACTTCTTATTTCCATTGGCAGAAGCGAAAATTCTTGTATTGAACTGTACCCTCGTCTTCTGCAGACCCCTTTGAATTTCAAGCAAGAGGCACCTCATTGAACCGGAAAACCATTTCAATAAACACGAGTTAATCTCTCGATAAACTGAGTAATCTCTTACTACCTGGGAACAAGATTTTGTATTCCACCTTTGTTTGGTGAGACCAGCCACCAGAAACAAGGTGCAAAACGGAGGTTTTAATGCTTTCGAGAGGTTTTCTGTAGGGGAAGTAAAGTTCGTAATATATTTATGTTCCGATGTGTTTTCTTGCGGTACTGTTACGTATATATGTAGATGCAAGTGTATGCAGTCTGGTTATGCAGTAAGGGTTGAATTTAAACTTTTTCTTGTTTTCTTACCATTTCTTTTTCTTTAAAGATAGCAGCCAAAATAATGGTAATTTTTTGAGAATAATATTAATAATTTTTAAATTGAAATATATTTAAAATAAAATTATGGAAAATAATTTATTCTCAATAGTTTAATTGGAGACTGCTGTCCGGTAAGACAGGGGATCTTAGTTCGAGTCCCAGTTGCGACCGTTACCTTTCTTTTTATTTTCTGTGTCTCCTTCTGTCTCATATTTCATAGAGATTTGTTAATACTGTCTTCTCTAATGATTAAATATTAGAATGAATTCACCCAGAGTAATTTTAAAATTACACGAACTTTGAGAATTATTTACAAAGTATGTACTAACCCTATTCATTTGCGGCTTTTTTAAAATGATTTAGTGATCTTTCCTCTAGCAACGCTATTTTTTTGGTTGGATGCGCTGCGTACACACTTTATATCATAAACAAAAACCGATGTTCGCTCTTTTTGGATTTCTGTGATTCGACTTCTCTACTACCGTAAAACACACAATGTATTTATTGTTATTTCATTTGTTTTATTATTTTTATTAAAAGAATAATGTACATTCTTACATATTACAAGCAAATTCTAAACAAAAAGTATACATTATATATGTTTTTATCGTCCCAAAGTTACTCAATGAATATGTAAATAAAAGTAGTTTATAAGGTAATAAAAATATTTCATTTGTCTACATAATAATTAATTATTTACCAGTCAGAGTCACAGTCATTTTAAAATGACATTCAATATTTCCTAAACAATAAGTAAAAAAAAAATTAATACACCAAAATTTGCTAATAATTCCACTACACACAATCTAACGTAACATTTTTTTTGTTTTCTTAAGAAATTAAATTGGGTGAGAAAGGGTTAAGGATTTATTTAATTACTATTAAACCATTTAAAACAAATATATTTGCGATACTTGGGAATCTAGCTTGATTTCCCGTCTTTTTTATTTGAATAACGCACAATAGTCTCAAATGCTCCCAACCGTGCGGAGCGAGTGTTACTATGGCATCCCTAATTCTGGTAATATGCTGAGAGGCTGAATGAAAGGAGGAGATATGGAAGAGGAAGGTTGGGAAGTTCTCAAAGTCAACTACGTTGATTATTCCATTATAGAAGATACACAAAGTGCAGGACCAATAAATCTTTTGTGGCATTCACAGAAAAAAAAGGGTAGACTAATTATAACGATTATCGAATAGATGAAATTGTTAATTGAATGACTTAACCGTTACAGTGCAGCCCAGCGCCATCGCTCTGTAAGCATTAGTTACTTAAATTGCGACACACCTCTATAGCGCCGCAATTTTCAGTGTGCTTTTTGTTCCCTCGGAAGAGAACGTGTTCAATTTGAGAGTGGTATATTGCGGTTGGCGGTGTCTTCATAACTGTATTAATTGTTTATCCTTTTAAAATAAATACACCCTAAACTGAATTGATATCTCTCACAGTGTCGGAAGTTAGTTCTATTGTGGGTGATCGTAATGTATCAAATGTCAGCGGCACTACGGACGACGAGACCTTTGATCCCATAAATGAATACAGTGACGACGGAAGTGACATTATTGTTCATCGCAATAAAAGATTGTGAATAGAAAGAAAAATCTTTGGATTCATTTTCAAAAATACAATCGTGAAGTGAAATAATCTAATATAATTGTATTTTAAAACAAAGGAGTTGTAGATGTGTAGTTATTTTTTAAATTAGAACTATAATATTCGTAAAATTTCATTCTTTACTTGCATAATTTCAAAAAAAAATCATTAAAATAGATTTTATTGAATACCATACTTTTTTATTTAAAAACACAAAATATCTGTAGCAATTTACAAACATACTTGCAAAATAAGCTTAGCACTAAAACGACTAAATTTATTACGGTTCATAGCACTGTTGTTTTTTTTTCATAGTAAATCAAATTTACTCAAAGTAATTTTAAAAGCAGATATTTATTATAACTAAACCAGGTTTTACTAAAATATTAGTCTACTTGGCTTATTCAGTGAAGTAATGTAAATTTATGAGAATCATTTAAAAGGTTATTATTCAATAAATTTAGTACCTGGATGGGAAGGGCAGTTAATTTATCTCATGTTAGTTAAAAACGGTAAACACAAAGTTAGTGATGTTTGAAAAAAAAAACTTTTGCTAATTTATTTGAGAAACGAGAGGATATATCAATACAGGTAGTTAATATTTTATATAATAAAGAGTATTTATTACAATATTCGACGGTCTCTGTGGTTGAGTGGTTACGATCCTTAGCTATGAATCCGGAGGTAGCGGGTTCAAATCTGGTGTGCGCAAGTAAATTATATTTGATTAAATAATGCTATTTCACAATGTATTCATTTAAAGTAATATGTAGTATATTTGCAGCACGTTCCAGAGTGGTAGATGCTGTCAGTATCACTCTGGTGAAAGACCACCATTAAGATTCGAAACTTTGCTTGAAATGACTTTAGCCCTGTTTGGTGACCAGATCTGAATAGACAAGTACATCACTACCTACTTCTCCATCTCATTCCCCTCCTTAATATATTTAGCCTCACAATATACCCCAATTGGGGAAGCCATAGTCTCACTGGCTCCAGACAGTTGGAAGCAGTCGGGACTCTTCAACATCAGTCTAATGTTAAGAATATTTCACACACATTTGTGGAGAAAGTCAAATCACCAGAGTGGTAGATACTCTCAGAATCGCTCTTTCAGTATCACCACTGAGAATCGAAACGTTGCTTGAAATGGTTTTAGCCATGTTTGATGACCACATCAACACATTTATTCACCACGCTTCACACATTTTTAACACTTCATACATTGAGCTCGACTCACTCAACTCAGCACCTCACGACTTCAAGCCTAAAATTAATAAATAACATTCACGCGATACATATTACTCTACACCGACAAGATCCATTCGCTTCCCCGTCATCCCACCACCTCATCCCTAGGGACTAACTTGTAATTTTTTTTTGTATTTACTGAATAAGACACTTGTTGAAAATGGATTATTGGTTCAGTTTTTATATCATAAATTTATCATACTTTATAAATATTGTAAACAGTTGGTTTTCGAAATAAAATAAATTAAAATTAAATCTCATTAGCTAGCAGCCTTTGCGCTTTTCCTCTCCTTCCATCACATAATCCTTTCAACCTCACAACATTTCCCGATTGGGAATGCTATAGTTCCACTGAATCCCTGAGTCAGGAATAGGTGGGGCTCTTGTGCGGTGTTCAGATAAAAAAATATGATTACATTATTACTGTTACCTACATGGCATACAGATATGGGTTCTCTGAACTCACTATTGAATCACTTGAAAATTGTTGAAAATGAAGTCGAGATTTACTGCTTCCTGGGTTCCAATTATCTACTACACATACACAATATGGTACTCACGAGACGAATAAAACAGTCGGCCGAACTTTTGTTAGCCACCTGGGTGTCATAAATCCACGTAAAAATATTAGGTAAGTGAACACCACTTTAGTTTAAAGACAAAATCAGTTTGTTTTAACAGCTTTCGGTGAGCTTTGTAAGTTTAGGTGAAGGTCGATCAAATTGTGATCACACTCACTGGGTTAATGCACAATTTAATAGGTTTTGTTTGTTATATTATAAAACACTTTAATTTATTAGTGAATTCTGCAAATAGGATTTAAATGCGAATTTGTCAGAATTAATACAGATAAAAGTATTGTACCGTATTAACGCCTTTCGGCTTTTACATAGTATAACTTTAAGTATAAGAAATATACTATAATAAGAGAAATGAGAAATATGTGAGCAATAAAAAGCCCTTATGAGCGTGCAAAACAACAAAGATCAGAAATATAGAAGTTAAAAACATGTGTAAATAACAAAGTGAAAAGGGAGATTCTGTGCAGGTAATACAGGTATGTTGGTATGGTCGAGGGGTAAGGCTCTCGAGTACGAATCCGAAAGTCGCGGGTTTAAATCCCGGCGTGCGGAGGTAAATTTTATTTAATTAATTTGTGCTGTTTCACAATGTATTCATTTAAAATAATATACAGTATATTTGCGCACGTTCCAGGTGGAAGATACTCTCAGTATCGCCCTGGTGAAAGACCACCATTCAGAATTGAAACGTTGCTGGAAATGGCTTTTAGCCACGCTTGGTGACCAGATCTGAATAGCCAGGTATTTCCTTAACTTCCTATGCCCCTTCTCCTTCCCCTCCCCAATACCTTCTGCCTCGCAACATTCCCCAATTGGGGATGCCATTGTCTTACTTGGTCTAGACGGTTGGGACCAGTTGGGACTCTTGTGCGGTATTCATGTAAAAAAAATTGCAATTATAAAAGAAAAACATATATAGGTATAATATAATATCTAAGACATTTCACCTTGGGAAGATATGTACAAATGCCTCCATGGTCGAGGGGTAAGGCTCTCGACTATGAATCCGAAGGTCGCGGGTTCAAATCCCGGCGTGCGCAAGTAATTTTTATTTTAATTAATTTGTGTTGTTTCACAATTAATTCATTTAAAAATAATATATAGTATATTTGCGCACGTTCCAGAGTGGAAGATACTTTCTTAGTATCGCCCTGGTAAAATACCACCATTCAGAATCGAAATGTTGCTTGATATAGCATTAGCATTTACCCTTTTCCCCACCTTCCTCTCCCCCTTCTCCTTCCCCTCCCCAATACCTTCAGCCTCACAACATTCCCCAATTGGGAATACCATAGTCTCACTGGCTCCAGACGGTTGGGAGCAGTTTGGGACTCTTGTGCGGTATTCATATAAAAAAAAATAAATCTAATTTCCATTGAGGAGCTCTTATGAGAGTTTAAAATGACCAAGTTAATCATGAAGAATATCTGTAAATAACAAATCAATAATAAGCGCCTATTATGGATAAATAAAACTTTAGCCTGATTAAAAAAAAAAAGTTTTTCTAAAATTTTACTACTTCAATAAATGTAAAATTATTTTGTGGCATAATGAAATGTTTTGCATAAACCGCTATTTAATACATAAATTTCAACGTGTTTCATCATCAGGATACATATTAGAATATTTTGATGTCGGAAAAATTTTTCTTGAATTTATCATAAAAAAGGTTCGTATGAATATTTGATCAAAAACCTTTGTAACTTTCTTTCACTTGTTTATTTTTGACCGGACTGGTTTCACCCTGTCACGGGCATCTTCAGACTAGTACAATTAAAACTAAATCTATTGTGTATATACATATATATCATCTGTATCAGGCGTGAGTCCCATTGTTTTCTAATGCTGTACAATTTTATATGTACATTTATTGTAAATTTTAATATGAATATTTTATAAAAATTCATATTATAATGGAATTCCACCTTGAATTGACAGTTTAATAATTATAAATAATTAAAAGGGGTTGTTTTACGTTTGAACATTAATTTAGTAACAAAATTAAGAAAATATTAAAAATGTTTTTTATAAATTGCATTTGTTGGGAAGTTTTTTCGCCGTTGAAATAAAGAAACTCGTTTTTTTTAATATGTGATAGAATATCTTCTGTCATCCATTCTTTTATAATCCAAGCTCGTATATTGGGTATAACACATATAAAGAATTTTTTTTTCATATATTTCGTTAAACTTGCTTTTTATTTGACTATATAAATTATTGCAATCATTTCTTTGAAACGAAATATTCCAATTATCATTTCTAATTGAAAAAAGTATACGTTTATCCGATAAAATTGAGACTTTCCGCCCTTTATTTATGGGTCATTTATTAGTTTTATAGTATGGAATGTTCCTAACTGTTGCAAAGTGGTCAGCAATGATAAAGTCACACACGCATGCGTATAGTATGTCAGTTTCTTTGTGTTTGCCATTATACCTGACAAAAATATGATTCTGACATGTTCGTATCGCATTACCATTTTCTATAGCTTCCCTTCTAACGTGGTTAATAGATTTTGTAAAATAGTTATTTGAAAGAACGTTTTCTCAGTAAATAGTCGTAGGATCTATATAGTCGTAGTATCTATTAGCATATTTTCATTAGAGTTTGAACATTTGGCTAATTTTGTTGAAAGATCATTGATCAATGATTATTTACTAAGATTTGGGGGTCTATATATTGCTGGTAAATTGAGTATAGACTTACATGGCAGTGTCAGTATACAGAAAATATTCTCTAAAAACTTTGATTCAAGTGATTTTTAAAATATATATTTTTTTAATTTTTGAAACCGAAAACTATCGTTTGTTAACAAGTTAATTCTCAATTTCTCATAATTAAGCGGTGATTGGTTAAAATTAACTCACAATACCAATAGGAGCGCTGAAAAGTGAGCTCATAATCAAGGTAGCCAATCAGCGCACTTTAAGAATATAAACCCTGCACTACTGTTATAAAACAATTCAAACATGCAAAAAATTCACAAGGGAACGCTACCGCAGATTAAATCGCCGATAATTTTTACGTTGGATATAGTTTTTTCTCCTGGCGGATTAGTTAGAATTGTAATTTTTTAAATTATAGTCAATAGCTTGATAGAGCATCTCAAGTACGAAGTATTGACGAATGAATTGATTCACCTCTAGTTTAAAAATCAATTTCGCCAATAAGTGGAGTTACAATATTTTAGCTTTGAATTGTCGATATGTTGTTCTCCCCAGACATCGAACCGCGCTATTTGAGAGTAGTAATAGCTATTCCTCAACAAAACTTTCGAATGAAATACATATATTTATTCTACGGTCGACATCGCTGCAGTGCTTCAAGAAGTTTTACAGCAATTGCTGACTGCACAGTAAGCCGCACACCACATAAAAAATTTGTAAAAAAAAATGTTTTTAGATTAAATTAAATTAAATTTTATTTATGTGTGGAGTTTATATAATATTATACAACATCAACTTTAATTAATTTTTGTAGGCACTGGTGAGAACTAACTGCAGTCCGGGCTCGAGAATATCAATTACTAAAACTAAATTATATGTCAAAATAAAATATGTAAAATAATAATTGACGGAGTAATAAACGTTTTCATTATTATAATTTCTTCAAAAGTTTGGTATTCACTTTGTGGCGTCATTATTAATAAATTACGTCACAAATCTACTTTAACCAATTTTTGTTTGTGTTTATAATTTGTCTATTCTTATTAAATTGTATTCTATATTTATCATTTCTCTATACTTGACAATATTGTTTTTTGTATCATTTTCATTCCTGATGAAGAAAGCATCGCTTTCGAAACATGTTCCATTTTAAACACGTGTATATTAATAAAGTAGTGAATACATAATAATTTTAAATTCATTTGTTTTTATTATTACTATTATATTATCATTCAATTCAATTCTGCAACATAAATCTACAATCGATTTCATTAGTTTTTTTAACCTTTCAAGTTAACCTCAAAATAAACAGCTTTAATCCATACCGCCGACACGAAAACAGAAAATTGCATCCCACGTAATTAATTAATGAAGCCTTTACAAAGTACGATTGGCCCTACTTTCCCCGAACGCCAGAATATGCAAGGGAGAGGGTGGGAGTGGCGGGGGTGGGGTGTCTGGCGCCGGTACAGCCCTAGTTAGTTGTTACCTGTAGATGGTTTGCAGGTGTTTGTCCGTGGCATGGCTGTATTTATTCGCACACTTGGAGTAAACCCAGTCGATAAGTGGCGAGCCGTGACTTTTAACCGACTGTGATATTACAGAACAAAAACTATTTGTAAATGAATTTAATAATATATTTAGTGTTCATCACTTTATACATTGATATGTTTCGAAAGCCATGTTATCATCGGGAATATGTGAATACTGAAAAATAATTTCAAGGATAGACAAATGATAAAAATAAGAACACAATAATGTGAGAATAGACAAATTATAAACATAAACAAAAATTGATTAAAGTATGTAAGACTTGCAGAAATTTCAGTATTAGAGTTAAGGAACACCTAAGGTGTTTAAATAATAACAACTGTTCTGAATTTGCAAATCACATTTTAGAAACCTTTAATAAAGGTTTAATTTTTTACATCCAAATACAACTGGTTTACAAGTAAATAAATTTGAAATAAGAAAAAGCGTTAATAGCGAATTAAATTTAATAAATAATCAAATATTTAAAAAAATATCTATCTCTTGAATTTATTTTCATATTAATATTAATAACAAAAAAATTATTTCTTTTTTAATTTCGAGTATAAATTAATTACCTAAGAACTTCAATTTTTGTTTATGTTTATAATTTGTCTATTCTTACATAATTGTGATCATATTTTTATCGTTTGTCTATACTTGAAATTATTTTTTAGTATTCATGTATTCCCGACGATGAAAGCATTGCTTTCAAAACATCTAGATATCAATGTATAAATATAATGTTGTGAATATTAAGTATATTTTTTAGTTCATTTATCAATAATGACGCCACAAAGTGAATACCAATCGTTTGAAGTAAATAAAAAAAATTGTTTGATTTGTAAAGTTTTGTTTCAATTGAAAATTAGGTATGAGTAAAGATATGATGAGAGGTGTGATTCGTGTTCTTCTTTTGGCTCCGTTTCAATCAGATTTTGGCTGGCATCAGTGAAATTTTCACTTTGCAGAATGCAGCCTAAAACAACGGAGTGAAAATCCCCTGCTACTCGATATTCAAATTTCAAAGCCATGAGGTTTAACACCATCTCCTATATCTTCTTTAACAAAATTTTACTCTATTAGATCATCTTTCACAATGTATTGCTTTACTATGCCTTCCTTCATACTATGTCTTTCTTTATCACTTCTTCTTCTGCTAGGTAGGTATGTCTTCATATTTTATGCATTCCCTCCGGAATGTCTTCCTGTACTACGTCTTCGACTCTACCGCCCTCTTCTCCAATGTCTCCTTCTACTATGTATTTCTTAACTTCATCTTTGCTTTCAGTATCTTCCTCTGCAACTTCTTATTTTACTATATCTTCCTTTGCAATGCATTCATCTACAGCATATTCCTCAGCAACGTCCTATTCAATTACGTCTACCTCTGCTACATATATTTATATGTACTACGTTTTCCATCAATCATCCCTGGATAATCAGTTGTCTAGTCTTATATTTGTCGTTCCTCATGATGTGATCAAAATATTTAAAACCGTGATAAGAGAACGATTTCAAGAAGAGAGTTTACAGTTCTAAAATGCTACCCAAAATCTTTTTGTTCTCGAAAATCGTAAACTTCGGTGAAACAAATAAGAAATACAACTCTCCCCTGCGGTCGGCAGCGTTTATTTTTATTGGGGTAACGTTTGTAGCGGATTTTAGAAATGTGGAAAACAACAGAACAATTAAGATGATGTTTAAAACTGGAACGCCAAGACGGTTGCACTAATACCCGCTTGCTAGTTTCGGCATGTTCATGCAGTAACGCCTCGGTGACATAGGGTGATTTTAAAGACGCTATTTGTATATTACGCTCAACATCGTGTCATGTGACAAGCTATTTGTTGCGAGAACCGTACTCAATTAGCAGATTTTAAACATTCGATTCGCTTAGAACATGTTCAATTCTGATCGCGATAAATGCGCGACTTTTTTTTTTTAAAGTAACTCCACACAGGAGACCCTGAGGGAAATAATTTCCCACAAGGCCTATATCATTTTTGGGGATACTGTGGGGAGGGATAGGGATCTGTCTTTGTCTGACGCTAACAACAACAGCTGACATTTTGGTTGATTTCGTTTATTGTTTACGATATGTTTTTTCTTGGTTGCGATGCCTACAATGATACGACCGATGTGTTTGAGATTAGTGTGTAATGTATGAAAAAGACAAAAAAAAAGATATACGTTAAATACCCGTCCTTTTCTCACACTATACAAATCGACATCGTCATCATTCGAAAGATGATTTCTTAACACAATCTCAATATTAATACTCTATGGTTAGAAATCGGACATTTGTATTGAAAACACGCCTTAATTCTGCCCACTATTTGATCTTTAAAAACATTCGGGCACTTTGTAGAACCTAATTAGTTCTCTATAGTTTTTCATCGTGGGGGCGGGATACCAGAGGCGTGATTCTGATGGAATTATTAAGTGGCAAACTTTACGGTAGTATTATTCTTGTGGTTTATTTATTTTGCTAGGAACGCATGTATTTTTACATGACCTTTGACTTTCTTTTTTTTTCTAAACTCATTATATTTTAAGTTGAGTTTTTGGCCACGAAGGAATTGAGTCCTAATGTTTTGTACGCAATATTAGAAAACGGTAGATATTTTAATGGTTATTTTGAGTTTTCTGTATAGTATATCCATATCTAATTTCGGCCACTGGACCCCCAGCACCAACCTCCTCCGTCTTTATTTATTGTTTTTGTGTTTAATTCGTAGAACTCCAATTAATTTTTTTTTATTAATTTTGTGTTATTATTAAGTTCTGCAAGTATTTTTAGTTTTTATTATTGTGACAGCTGTTTTGGCGTTTAAGGCCATTTTCAAACTGTGGTTAATCCACATTGTGACGACTTATTTATATGATTTAATTTACTCCCACTCCTTTTAAATTTGGACGGGTAATGATTTATTATCGGTAAAATCGATTTAGTTAGAAAACAATTAAAATTCTGAACTCTGAGGTTTTCACATTTATAATGTGTTTACTCGTATTTAACTGACAATGTTTTTTTAGTTGATTTATTTAAATGTGTTGTATTGTTTTGATAATGTGAACATACCAAGAAGCGGTGAGTATATAATTTTCCTTACTTTATTAATTAATGTTATATTAATTTAATTGCTTTCTAACAAAATCGGCTTTACCGATAATAAATCATTACCCGTCCAAATTGAAAAGGAGTGGGAGTAAATTAAATCATATAAATAAGCCCATCGTCCTCGCCCAAATTCCATCTTATGTCTTCCATTAGTGAGCGGGCCTAAATATAAGATTGCTACCAGCAAGTGCTGCAATAGCATAAAACACAGTTTACAATGTTTTGAAATAAAAACAAAATGAAAGCCATACAGTGGCAATAGTCTGCCCGCTCATTGGGTAGAGAAGATAATGTCCACATTTTGCACTTTTAGCCACAGTTGACACCGGAAGAGAAAGAAACATTCCCTGGCACTGTACACAAAAATTTTACAATGCGATATATATGTGTAGTAAAACTACTTAGTACCATGTTACAAATGGGGAAATTCGAATAAATCATAGATTATGATAGATAGACACTGTTCTTATCTTCAATTCTGATTCTTGGACAAGGGTATATAAGAAAGTTAATGAAAATAGATTTCAACAGGATTGAACAATGGTTGGACCATAACATAGATACATAAGATTGATACCAACAGGATTGAACAATGTTTGGACCATAACCTACTGATACTAAATATTGACAAAACAAAGTACCTAACATTAAGCACAGATTCCAGACGACAATCAAACAAATAAATAAAACGGTGGATAAAGTCAGAAAACACATAATAGAATATCCAAAATAGAGCAATGAGAATAATATTAAAGCGAAATAGATATTCAAAAGTAGCTAAAATGTTAGAGGAATTAAATTGGCTAACAGTAAAACAAATGCTGACATTGAATGTATTGATTTTTATACATAAAATCAGACACAACTTATTACCAATATAACCAAAAAAATTATTTGGACATTCACAGACATAATACAAGAAGGAAATTAGGCTACCAAAAAAGAACAAAGCCAATACGCAAAATAGTATATTTTATAAAGGGAAATGCTGTAATGCTCTGCCGGACCCAATCAAAAGTGCAACAATTAATAAATTTAAAATAGATTGTGAAAAACACATTAAGTTAAACAAGAAAAAATTCATTAGTTTTTAAATGATCATTTTCTATATGAAATATTATAAGAGTTGTAATTAATTCTTTTGTAAACTTAAATGTACAAATAACTAAAATAAAAAAAATTATTTGTTAACGTACGTAATACAATCCCAATGAAGACTGTAAAAACCATGCACTATGCATTATCACAATCAGTTATCACTGATGGCATGATTGGTTGGGGTGGTGCTGCCAAAACTAACACGGACCCTCTTAACAAAGCCAAAGACCTTTAATTAAAGTAATCATATAAAAAAAAAACTTAGATTCTCGAAAATACAGTTATTTAAGGACTTCGCCGTACCGAATGAATTGTACTGAAACAATTATATATCAAAATTATCTCTATACTAAAAGACAAAGAAAACTATTATACTGCACAACACAGTTACGAAACATGACAGACGTCAACACATTACTCCAATGATAAAAACATTACCGTCATTTGGCACCAAAATGTTTTGATTAAATTGAAAAAGACATCAAAGACATTCGCCTGAATTCACGCATGGAGAGCCAACAAAGGCATTATCTACTAAGGACAAATACAAAGAACAATCTATAAGCCTTTTTTATATATTTTTTTACAATAACTCTACACAGGAGGTCCCGAGTGAAATAATTTCCTTCAAGGCCTATGTCATCTTTGGGGATGATGTGCGTAGGGTTTTTAAAGGATAGGAAGGAGTGAACCTGGGTCTCGAAGAGACCCATGTTGGAGGAGGGAGGAAACATAGAGGCTGGAATGTCATTTCACAGCCGAGCTTTTGAACTTAGGGACGAGTCGTAGAAGCGACCCGCTTTCATGTGGCAAATGTCAACCGTTAACAAATATTGGGCACGCGTTTGGCGTGTTTCTCGACTGTCCATCAGTGCCGAAGGGATCAATAACGCTAGTTCTTCAAAGTATCTTCTATTGTAATACCGCTAGAACAAGGACAGCATTCCCACTTGACGTGTGTGCTCCAAAAATTGCAATCCAAGTATGCCTATTTTTTCACTCTTTTTCTCATTTCTTTGCTCATTTCTCAAAACTTCTACAAAATGACAAAAAACTTCACGCCATATTTTTCACCTTTTTCCGCATTTCTTTTTTTTTAATCTCATCTCCTTATAATTTATGATATTAAAATTCTACCACCTCAGAACAGGCTCAGCTAGTGATTTGATTTATACAAAATCTTTTTATTTTTATATTATATGTATTTATTATTATTATTATTATTTCTACATGCATTTTCTAATACTTATTGTAAAATTTAGTAAAAATGGATCTAATAATGTGTTTTTGGTTAAATATATATTTTTTTTAAATTCTAGGAAACATGTGTGATTATTTAGTGGCGTCATTATTAATATAATTCATAAGAAAAACTTTGTTGAATATTGAAAAAATAATTGTTGTTAATTTTATGAAAATAAGACAAGAAAATCATGAACTGGACAATTTTTAATAGTGACACGAGCTAAAAACGCGGATTTTTAAAAATTTTATTAAAAAAAAACTAAGGGTTTCTGATTGTTTTTAATAACATTTTAGTTATCTTAGTAGAAACTTCCATCCCCACGATTTAATTCAAGGCATTATAAAATGCATACAAGTGGCCTATTCTGCACATCACGTCATAATAAAGCAAGGAGCGTGTGTTCGTGCAAAGGGGTTCATTTTGGAACTCAATTTGGGAAGGTGGTATGAGTACCGATACCCCGGGAACCATTCATTGGATAACCAACACCTCTGTTATAGGTCACCTCGAGTGGTTCACTATCAGATGGTGACTTATCAGAGGTGTCCACGTCTTGGCGGTGGATACGGATGACCTCTCCAGCTCGACTATCTCAACCCATCGCTTTGCACCGAAGTGGAAGGGACAGATTAGCGCGTCCGTCAATCCTGGACATACCGCAGATTCTTACCCACTCTTCATATATGTTATCTTCCCAGAACTTCCCCTTCTTCCTCTTATTAAAAATATAAATTTTAAAAAGTGGGTGGGACATTTCGACGGTTCCAACGAACAATGTCGGATGTGTAAAATGGTAACATTGCATAAGAGCTATAGTAGTTGCGAAATTATGTTTTTCCAATGAAATAAATAGAGTTTTATGCAAAATATCAAAAACAACACTATATTTCTTCATCTCGAAAATGATAAAAATGACGTGAAACTCTAAACACGTAGAAACGAAACATTAAACAGCTCTAATAAGAAGTTACTATTTGCACATCCGACATTATTCGTTGGAACCGTCGATTTCATCATATCTGCCTATCTTTACGGGAAAACTGAATGGGTAATTAAATACGGCAGACAGAGTATTGGACTCATCGCTTTGTGCAGTTGAAATAAACACATTATTATTGATAATAACGAAATAAAATATTCATTTGTTTGTGTTAAAGGGAGCAAAACGTTGTATAAAAAAATTTTATAAAAGGAACTTCACTATCATGCAAACATAATTTTAAAAACACACATGGAAATAAAGTTTTTCCGCCGCAAAACTAGCGTATTATTTCCGCTCTGCGGTTTGTTCTTTCCATTGTTTCCAAAGCAGCTCTTCCCGCGATAAAAAGCTACGAAAAAATGCAGATAAAAGCGGAGTGTTTCTCATTTGGATTGTTTATGTGCGGCAATTAAAAGTGAAGTCGGAACATCTGGCGCATCCGTTTTTCCATACCGCAGAGCAATCTGTGAGGTACGAGAAGCTTCATGCCTCACAGTTAGTAACCTCATACTAGTAATATTTATTGTGAGTGGAGCAGGTGTGTGGGTGTAATTTATTACAATTATTTCAGTTTATTACTAACATGCATCTTTTTATGTATTTTTAGTTAGTTTTTTGTAATTGTTCAAAAGGAGATACAACTGTGTTTAAAAATAATGCGATTTACATTAAAATACGTATTTAATAAAAATATTTTTTTTTGTTGACATACAATTTTATTGGGTAAATAAAGCAGTTTCGGAGCAGCATGATCCTTCTTCAGGGTTTTAAAATAACATACAAAATTATAATAATAATAACTAAATATTATAGTAAATAATCCTGTTTTTAGTTAGCACTAGCTAATTTATGTGTACCCGGCCTTGCTCGGCATTTTTTTTTTAAAGTTATAAACTTGTGAATTATTGCTTGTCGTTTGGGCGCTATAATTTTACAACTAAAGTAATGCCTTGTGATGATTATTAGTACCTCTAATACGAATCCAAAAAACATTCATTTGAAGAATTTTATTTCAAACAAAAAAATTTTTTTCAAAATATATGTAAATGATAGATTTCTTAAGTTGGTGGCTATTTTTGTTTTCCATTTTGCTTATATTCTACCCAAACAAACCTTCGTCTTTTGAATACGTAATATGTGGCTAACCAGAGTTGATGGAGTTAACAGAGTTTGACCGCCTTCATGGTCGAGGGGTAAGGCTCTCGACTACGAATCCGAAGGTCGCTGGTTCAAATTCCGTAAAGTAAATTTTATTTAATTAATTTGTGCTGTTTCACAATTAATTCATTTAAAAAAAATAATACGAAGTATATTTGCGCACGTTCCAGAGTGGAAGATATCGCCCTGGTGAAAGACCACCATTCAGAATTGAAACGTTGCTTGAAATGGCCTTCAGCCGTGTTTGGTGACCAGATCTGAATAGCCAGGTATTTCCTCACCTTCCTTTTCCTCTTCTCCTTCCCCTCCCCAATACCTTCAGCCTCATAACATTCCCCAATTGGGGATGCTATAGTCTAACTGGCTCCAGACGGTTGGGAGCATTTGGGGCTCTTGTGGGGTATTCATATAAAAAATATAAAAAAGAGTGGTATATCTATGGGATAACCTCAATATAACACGGCGGGTTCAATATATTCATACTAATTTTAAAACGTTATACCAACCGTTTTATATACTGGATTTCATTTAAACTACTCTTTAAACCTTTCCGTTACAAAACCAAAACAGTATTATTTTCAGCAAAATCGGTATAGTAAATTTTGAAAAAATCGAGGACAGACAGACAGACATACATTCATTTTTTTAAATATATATATAAAAAAAATATATATAAAATATATATAGATAGACATATGTTATTGGATATGCAAACCAACCGATTATGGACCAGGCTGATCAATTTCTTGACATGTCCAATAATGTGGCATTTAAAGGGAAAAATCCATTTTTATTCAATTACTATGTATACCCAAAATAGTGGCATGCAGTCCATAAAGAATGAAAAACCGTACTCGCCCCAATAAAACCAAATCATTGACGGGGAGAGGGATGTCGGAGAGTTATTATTTATTATTTCAAAATAATGATAGTATTATTACGCAATACGATAAACATAATGTTTTTATATAGAAAAATATTTGTTAAATATTTTATAAATTTACATAGGCTTAGCATTTATCAAAATCTAATCAGAAATATTACTTTTTTCTGACCGTTCCATTGTATGTTTTACAAAATATTTAAAACACGAATGTTTTTTTTTTTTTTGTAATGCGGATTACAAATTTTTGGTTACATTTATTTACAAAAACGCAACTACAAATTATTAAACATACTTTTATCCACTTTAAAAATTAGGCTAGAGATGGTCGATAACTAAAACGGAGGTCTGTCCCTGTCACTGCGACTCCGGTTACATATTTGAATTTCAGCTGCTTTTTGAACCAATTCCTGATATACGGAGACTTTACATTTACGATATTTTTGTTAATACATAAGTTACGCATAATAAAAATAATAAAAATAAAAAAAACTTTTGGTTTCACTGAAAAATAACGTCTTGCGATCCAGTGATTGCAAAGTCACCGGGACAATAACACGAATATTACCATCTCTAACTGTGCCATTTGAACTATTTTGAACGCTGGGAACGATGGTCTAGACTCCTGATTGGTTATTGGCTTGGCAACGTGGCGCATAGGGCCCCAAGTACACGTAAATGTTCATAGAAAAACAAGCTTTACGCTTAATCAACTATTATGGTATTGTAAAAAAAATCCGTGAAAAAAAACTTTTTAGATACAATTTTTGACGGTCGTTCGGTGCACACCAGCGCAATATAAGACATCATTATTCCATGTTATGGGACATTATGTCATTACGATTTAAGGAATAATTTCGACGCCTTTTCGGAGATTGCGCCCATGTTTATTGCAATATATGAAAATACATGAAAAATATTTTATTGCATGAACGCTCGTTTTGAGTGAATCTTCTCACATTGGTAAACATTTAGGTTATCACGCAAACCTTGATTTGTCTCTGTTATTTTTTCCTCAGAATTCTAATAATCATATTATATAGAAACTCAACAATTTATACAAAGTTGATGTAATTAATTAATATTTCATATTAAAACTATGCGATATTATTGTGTATATTTCTAAGAAAACAATAACAATCAAATGTTAACAGCGTTGATCCAAGAAAATTAAGTGTATATTTAAGTAGCTTCCCTCGGAAAAGTCGGATTCGGCAAATATGGCAACACCTGGCCTGCGAACGCGTGTTCAAACATATATTTTTTAACTATCGCGTTTCCAACATCTGTTTCCCGGATAAAACCTGAATATTTTAACGCACGCACTCTTTTTTTATGTTTGTCTCCTGAGACTAAAATAACAATCATCTTTTAATGAAAATAAATTGTATTTCATACACTCTTATAGTATTTTCATATGTGTAGGTAGGGCTGTCCTGTCATCAATCAGTTTCCGGATCAACAAATTTCCTTTCGTCTTAACGCAATGTGGTTTTGAATAATTGGTAGATAATTTTTAACAAAGGTAAATGCGAGTAAAAAAGTAATACACTCTCGGAACACAATGGAGCATTACGTAATAAAGCAATGTGATTACGTCATCCATTGTTCACGTTTGCGTTATCTATTGAAAGTGCTGTATTCGGCGAGTTCATAAGGGTTTCATAAACCATCGTTTAAAATTAAAACAATCTGAAAACCTGTTGACAATTGTCTTCATAAATATAGTTCCACATGTTAGGATTGAGCTGTTAATTTTTTACGCGACATTCGCCATTTTCGCGTGAATAGAGAGAAATTTGTATTTTTCTATAATTTCTTCAAAAAATTGGTATTCACTTTGTCGTCATTATTAATATATGCATTAAAAATTCCTTTGTATTTATCACTTTACCAATACATACATTTCAACATGTTTCGAAAGCGATGCTTTCCTCGTCAGGAATATATAGAATACAAAAAAATAATAATGTCAACATATATCTTGTTGATAATAAAGTGGTGAATACAAAGTAATTTTTAATCAATTTTTTTATATTTTTCACTTGATATTCCGGTATTTTAAAATAAAGAGGTAGGTAATATTGTATGTTTTAAACATTTCCCTCTCTACGGTTTCGACAAACTTGAATAACCAATAACAATAATGAAAGGGGAGACCATAAAAAAAAATTTAAAAAACTTTAATATATGCATAACTTCTGTTGTAAAATTCCAAAAACATTGGAAAATACCGTCGTTTTTTTGCTGAGGAATAATTCAATTTTCCCTAAAATAAGGCTAATTTAGACAAAAATAACGCGAATTTCGGCATAAAATTAGGCGAATTCTTGAGGTCTCATAATGATAAGCAAATGAATATATAAACGAGTATATATACATTTTTTTAGTTATACGGTAGTACGTTCTTGTGTCGCATTGAGGGATGTAAATTGTTCATTTAATACCCCTAAAAAATCTTGAGCTTTAGCCACTTTTACAATATATTTCTGAAAAACATTCAGATACTTATTTGAACGTTATTTGATAATTTATTAAACTATATCGTTTTCAAGTCTATTTATATATTAAAAAACAAATCTAGTGCATTTGTAAATCAGTCAGAAAATCTTTTTTCTCAACTAGCCCTCCATTGATATGCATGGTGTAACCTTAAGTGACCAGCTCTGGTATGGGGGCTCCTTCGAGGCCAGAGTAAAGTTAGCCTCTCAGAAGCTGGGCGTATTGTACAGAGCCCGCAGATACTTTAATAGTACACAACTGTTGACCCTGTACAAATCGCAAGAGCGAACCACTATAGAATTTGGCAGCCACCTCTGATCGGAAGCCCGAAAATATCTGAAAAACCCTTGACTCTGTGCAGAAACGGGCGATCCCTTTGATAGATTCGCCTATCTTAACAAACAGATTGCAATCTTTGGAGCATAGACGCCAGGTGGGAATGCTGTCCTCGTTCTACCGATATTATAACGGAAGATGCGCTGAGGAACTAGCGTCATTGATCATTTTGCACACGGTTGACATTTACCCATGAGAAGGGGTCGCTTCTACGACTCGTTCTTGTGTTAAACAGCTCGGCTGTGGAATGACCTGTCGGCCTCTGTGTTTCCTCCCTCCTACAACATGGGTCTCTTTCTAGACCCGAGTTCACTCCTTCCTATCCTCTAAAACACCCTCCACATAGCACCCTAAGATAATATAGGCCCCGAGGGAAATTATTTCCCTCAAGGCCTCCTCTGTGGAGTTACTGTGAAAAAAAGTAAAGTTTAACACTATGTCGAATTTAAGTCTCCATTTGCTTTCAAATAATTTTTGTAATTATTATACAACATGAGAATTTTTTAACGCAAATTGGAAAATACCCCTGAGAAAAGTACAAATTTGTAAAGTACACCTGTGTAAAGGCGATATCACCGCACTTATTTATTTAACGTACCCGCGTTGCCCTGATAAAGTTAATAGTATTCATACCTACACAGATAAAGTGATATTTTGCGTGGTAGATAGGTAAATTTCACAACTTTATCTTTAACTTACCCAACGCCGAGATGTCTTTGTTTGTCTGTGGATTTTATGTCTCGAATTTTATGCCAAAAGTTTTCCATATTCAAGGTTCTCGAATTGTATTTGGATGGTTTTAAATTATTATTTTTTTTACAGTTACTCCACACAGGATGTCCTGAGAGAATTAACCTCCCTCAAGGCCTATGTCATCTTTGGGGATGATGTGTGTAAATTTTTTTAGAGGATAGAAAGGAGTAAACCTGGGTCTTAAAGATACCCGTGTTGTAGGAGGGAGGAAGCACGAGTCGTGGAAGCCACCCATTCTCATGTTATCAGTTTTACCTAACACACGAAATGACTCTTCAAAAATCTGTAAAAAATTGCTTAATCTTGACCTTATGTATTGATGTTATTTTTGATTTTTCTTATGTTATCTTTTAAACAAATACGATGATCTCATTGATTGTGTGTTATCAGCAAATATTTTTATAATTAGTCATTTTGCTATCATTATTGTATTGAAGTCTGCTTTCACTATAAAAAAACGTTGAATTGTTTTTTTTTAAATATTTTTCAACATGTGTACATAGACCACCAAGATGAGACTCGTCCGGGCGCTGATTTTCCCCATATTCTTTTACGGTGTGGAAACATGGACAGTCAGAGCCAGCGCAAGGAAGCGGATAGACGCCCTCGAAATGTGGTGCTGGAGAAAAATGCTGAGGACTCTATGGACACCCATGCGCGCAAATACGTCAATTCTGGAAGAGCTTTGCAATCATAATATTCTATCAACTGTCAGCCTACAGCGTATCATCAGATTATTTGGACATGTCGCTCGCCAAAACTAAGAACTCATGATCACTGGCAAAGTGGGAGGCAGGAGAAGTAGAGGAAGGTCACCGATGCGCTGGAGTGACCAAAAAACGTCTCTCCACGCAGCGCTGCAGGATCGCGACGAGCGGAAGAGTATTGTGCACGAGGGAGTTTGGAGTGATCCCCAGCAATAAGGAAGCGACTAAAGAAGTAGACATAGATTGAGGTGATTTTTCACAAAAACGGCGCTATAAAAATCATCCGAATATTATTATTATTTAGATCACAAGATGCAGGTATATTTTTTATATTCTTGAGCTGCCTTTTGGATGAGTTTTTATTATTTATTTATCGTTGTATTATGCAGTATTGTTGCACTAAGCTCCTGCTTACAAGCTACTTGCAGTAGCTTAGAGATATGACCGATTATTTTACGTTGTTTGGTGAATTAAAAGATGTGTTCTATGAAATATAAAACCTTATTTTTTTTTTAGCGAAAGAGTCCTTTGAGAAGGCATTGACGTACATTGCTTTATAACCAAAGGTAGGATGTATGCAGTTTTTAATGGATTTTTCTATTCACTCAGTCCTATTATTTTAAAAACTTGGTTTAAAATATTGTTTTTTTTTATCACAATTTGTTATTGGAGCACTACGGCTAATGGGTAGAAAACATAATTAACGGATAAGGCCATGGAAAAGTAATACTCTCAGAAATTCCAGAATATAATATCAATAATATTCTCACGTACATTTGTTCCACAAGTACCGGCATTGCAATTATTTTTCATGTTAATCTTTAACCTTGTGGCAGCGTTGGAAACTAAAAAAATATTGATAATTCATTAAAAAAGGGTAAAATCTTTAGTGGAGGGATAATATTATGTACCTTATATTTTTTCAGTTTCCAAAAATGACAAGCAGTGCAATTTTACTATTTAAGAGCTTCTACTGAAAGAGGTATGTTCGCAGAGGCGTGACTTTGTGTAAGACATGAACAATTTTCAAAAATTTATGAAAAAATACATTTTGATAAGAAATTTGTGGCAGTTTTTAAAATTATTTTGTTT
This sequence comes from Halesus radiatus, assembly GCA_022606495.2. Taxonomy (NCBI): domain Eukaryota; kingdom Metazoa; phylum Arthropoda; class Insecta; order Trichoptera; family Limnephilidae; genus Halesus; species Halesus radiatus. Next base: position 49,764 of record JAHDVE020003569.1, read on the forward strand.
TACTTATCTTAAAATAGGCACAGATTTGGCCTCTACGGACTACACGCCAATGCGTGTAGAATTCCCATCACATAGATTCAATAAAATGAATACTAAGTACATAGTTTGAGTTTTTTTATGTTATATTATTATACATTTAAATTACCTACGTAATTAATTCAAAAGAATGCGCTTTTAGTTCTATGAGAATATTCTGGCCTAAAATAATTTAATTTAATATTTGGTCTTAATCTATTGCATGATTTTATTGCATGCTAAAAGACGGAATGAATCAATGCAAGTTATCATGTAAACACGGGTTTCCTTCACGGTAAGTAGAATAGGTTAGTATTCGCTTAACCATCGCTACCTCTTTAATGTGTATTATTGGGTCGGGCAATAACGATCTATTTGCACCAATGATAACCACGTGAAAGTAAAGTAAAAGTTCACCCTTAGAGAGATACTATTCGTAGGATCACTTAAATGAATTTCACCATCAATTTAAAATGGTCTTTAAAAAGTTCAGTATTAGTAAAACTTTGATTAAGAGTATTATAGCAAACATTTTTTAAAATCAATAACGCATTTCAGCTTTTACATAGTATAACATAAAGTATAACATATAGACCATAAGGCGAAAAATATGTAAACAATTCTTCTTCTTCGTATGGTGGAGGAGATTTTGTGGAGGTCATAGTGGGATGCTAAGGTTATTCAGTCAGTCGACGGCATCTGGAGTCACTTGGTTCAGCACAGATATGCCATAAAACTGGTGAAGGGGGCATTCTTCTGCGAAGTGTTCTGTTGTTTGCCACGACCCATTTATGCATCATATACTCACAACAACTGTGACTGCACTGGATGCGGTTTAATGAGTTGCACGTCTACCGAGGGAGAGAGAACCCTGGCAATTTAATAGTAGGGTCTACAATGAGGTGCTTGTTTTTCAGGTCCGAGGTCTGCCAGTGCGTTTGCCACGACCCTTCAGGGGAGTATGGCGATAGAAGCATTCTTTCGCCTTCAGTCCAAAAAGGTTTCCTAGTCATCAAACGGCTGGCCTGGAGGTTTGCAATGTCATCTTGAATTGGAATGTTACTGTTCACGGTCTTCTTGTATACCATGAGGGTTGCTGTTTCTTGTCTTGGAGTGGGCAGTGAGATACTTGAGAGGACAGGGAGCTATTGTAGTGGGGTGGAGGGAAATGTTCCACTCATCGTGTGCATAGCAGTAAGCAATAAAGAGACCTTATGAGCGTGTAAAAGATTCAAGAATATATATTAATAACGAAGCAAGAATAGGCGTCTATTCAAGGTATGTAAAAATTAGGACCGATGAAAGAAAAAACAAAGGAAAAACATTATGAATTAAGTTAATAAAATTCCAAATTAAATAGTTAATAATATTTCTATTCAACATATATTTAATTACTATAAATGTATCGAACGTGTCTACACAATGGATTAATTTTATCAGATAAAACATATTTCTTACAACCAAATATAAATTATTCCACAACACGTACAATAACCAAGCCGATAGCTGGTATTTCACAACACCGAGCCGAGAGCCTATATTGCACCACAAATGCAATATCAAGCTGAGATTTCACAACACGTGCACATAATGTTCGACTGCGTAGCGCGCCCCATAAAAAGTATACGCCCAACGTTATGTGTTTCTTTTCAGTTCAACAGCAGAATGGACAACATGTCCTCCCTTGGATACCGTGACCTCCCGCTACCAGACAAGAACAATCTTCTACACCAAGCAACCGCTGAAGTCTCCTCCTCAGCGACCGACCATACTAGCTGGTGTCATAAGTCAAATACGTTCGGAGCGACAACATTTCCATTGGGAAACTACCAAGCGCCTTTCTCAAGAGGATTCTCAAATCACAATAGTCTTGTGCGGGTCCTACACGTCTCGTACAAAATACGTCATTACATTAAGTAGAGATATTTGTATAATATTTTGTAATAAATTTGGTTTAAATACTGTAGAATTATGAAAAGTTTTCTTTAAACATTTGCACGATTACATGACATTTTATGATATTGACATGATTCCTAATAAACTTCGAGGGGGTTTCCTTTGACTGATGAACACGTAACGGATATGAATATTTAATATTAGAAGATTCGTGAAAAGATAATTGTATTGCCATTCAACACTTACAATATGTAAAACTCTTGCCAACTGCCTAAATTTAAAACAATGTAATGCTCAAATAACTATATAAAGTTAATTGAATTATAACAAAAAAAACCTTTATAGACTTGGTGAAAACGCCGTTTTGGAATAAACCCCTAGGTATAAATAAATTAAAAGAAGCTACCTTCAGAGAAGAAAGTATTATCTTTAAATTACTAACCTCACTTCACATATTTCGAAAATTTCATATACAAATTGTCCCAAGAAATAATTAATAAGTAAGAACGCGATCAATGAATCCATTCAATAAATTGCCTTTGGGTTTCCTTTGGTGACAGCGAAAGTAAGTAATTTTCTAGAAATAGGCAAGGCATTTATACCGGCTTCGCCACGTGTCACCCGACGAGCTAATCAGCGCCCGTTTCATTAATAACCTCCCACTTTTTCTCTTTATTTCATTCCAGACTGATGTATCCGTTAATCGTAGTGTTCTGAAAGTAATCCTGAAATTCAGGCGATAATACGTCGTAGGATAAAAAACAGGTAAACCTACTCTCAGTTGCTATAATACGTCTCGGGTAATACCTATTCCCAGTTGCTATAATACGTCTCCGGTAAAAACTACCCCCGGTTGATCGAGGGTGCGGCGACAGAGAGCGATAGGTTGATTAGTCCGAAGACTTCATTTGACTCGGTCCGACCTTTTTGCGGGATTAAGATCAAGCAAAAACTCACCCCTTAGCTTTGATGAAAAACTAAATTACTGTGAGCCATGTGTTACTTGCTAAGGATTCCCACAACACAGCGCAATTTATATTATGTGTGAAATGTACTAACGGTTTTTTTTTTGTATTAGTCTTACTTATGTTTCAAAGGTATTATGGTTTTGTGTTTACAGATAATTTTGAATATCTACCTACATGTAATTTAAGATGAGGACAACACTAAATAGCAAGCAGTAACAGCTGATGTGTGAATATACGAGTAGTGCACAATTGGGGCGTAAAGAAATCTGAATTGTGTTTCTGTGGACATATTCATCCCTTCATTAGTTTGCCGGCGGCACATCTGTGCAGAACCTAGTAACCACTGACGCCGTCGACTGACTGGATAACTTCAGCATCCAACTTTGACCTCCACCTTTATCATACGAACAGGAAGAATTTTTTTAGTGTTGCGTAGATGAGTTCCAATGTGGGAAATACTTTGAGTATTGCCTTGGAGAGACTGTGACTGATCGAATAAAGGCCTATATAATATTTGTAACGCTGGGCTGAAAGATTATAACGATTTCTTATTTTTTTTTGCGCATTACCATGAGCGTGAGGTGAAGCAAGATAATTCACATTTCATTAATTCAGAGATCGGTGCGCGGTTGAGATATTAGTAATCAAAATAATATATTTATAACTGAGACATGTGTCTTATATCTCCTAATGTTTGTAGAATCTTCAGAATCCGAAAAAATTAGGAAACAAGATTTATTATAATATTGTACGTATTTGTTTATTATAATGATATAAATATTTATTTATTTGAAACACAAATTATTTAGGAACAATAACTTTTTTTTAAAATTCGATACCACATAAGAGTTCCAGTTGCTCCCAACCGTCTGGAGTCAGTGAGTATGTTGTGAGGCTGAAAGTATTGGGGAGAGGAACGAAATATGAAAAAGGAAGGTTCGGAAGTACTTGGCTATTCAGAAGTGGTCACCAAATACGGCTAAAGCCATTTCAAGCAAGGTTTTGATTCTGAATGGTGGTCTTTCACCAAGGCGATACTGACAGTATTTACCACTCTGTAACGTGCCGCAAATATACTACAATCTTAATTCAAATTAATAAATTGCATAAGTTCAAAGTGATGTGAAAAACACTAGGTATAGATCATAGTTCGCAAACCTTTTTCCTCGTGGACCCCTTTGCCGTTCATTTAATTTTCCGTGGACACCCCACACCACATTAAAAAAAAAAAAAATTTTTAGTAAAATTGACAATTATTTTTATTTTTTAATTTACCATAAACCCTAAAATAATAATCAAATTTGTCTCTAAAAGTATTGCTTTAATGACCTATAAATCACAATAAAAAAAATAGTTCTAATCCGTACTAGATATTTACTATACCTTTAATTAAAAAGAAGGTCATTCGGTTTGGGTGGGTATTTTGGACTGTGTACGAGTATGTCAAAAGTAACAATAAAACGATGCAAGATTCCTTGAACCATTTGACCACTCATAGTTAAACTATCCTGACACAAACTCGAAGCGGATGTTTTAGTGCTTGTGACCCGTCGGCGAAATCTAATAATTCCGGGCCTAATGCGAAAGGGGCCCATTTCATAGATTATATCAAGCGTTCAGAATGCAGGATTATTTGGTTTTCATCAAAAATATCGTACCATAATAAGTAACAAGAAGGAAATCCAATAAAAAAATTCATTGTTATTTTGATTACGTAAGTTAACTGTATGTGTGGGTTGCATGTACGATTAATAAATCGTTCTTAATACTCAAGACGAGTTCTGACGTCATAAGAACCGTTCTAAGCATCATCAGAGGGAGAGATAGACAGGAAATGTAGGTAAATGACGTTATGGGAAGCAAACTCTTCGTGCAACTCTCCACTTAAAATAAGACCGTTTTTTGTTGACCGTTTTGAGTTTTAAAAATTCTTACAGTTGAATATTTATCTTACTATGAATACGTACTAAAAGGAGGCATTTAAATAATAAGAAGAAAAAAACAATAATTTCCTCGATGTCTCTTAACCCTGGAACACTAATCTTAGTCGTTTCGACTACACTCTGCATCATCTCTCTCTAACGAATGTTAGTCAGTTCTCTAAGGGCTTGCATATAGTGATTGCGCTTCGGCGGTGAGTGCTGCCATTTTCTATATATGACACACTAAGTCCTGTCTGCGGCGAACATAAGGTACGTAAATGAGTAGATTGTACCAGAGATTACACCGTTTATGTTTCATAGGAGAAACAACATTTTTAGTAAGTTCAAAAGTCACCGCTAATTTTGATATATTTTTTTTTAAATATTATGAACTACGCACATGTTTTTTTTTAATTCTTTAATCCACGAGTACTCAGGACACATAATGACAGCGGAGCTCAAAGATGATGCGGATATTAAGTGACAGAGAAGATCACTATGCATTAGAGCAAACATGATTTCTCGAGGATTCAGTAAGTTTGGCGCAGAAGCAAAAAGGCAAATTTCAATGCATACTGCACCAACATTTATACCTTGGAGTTGTGAAAAAACTTTAATAAAATAAGTTTTAAAATAATGGAAGTGCAATATAACAACTCGTTCCGTATGATTTTCGAGCTGTCCTGGCACTGAAGTGTCACTGAGATGTATGCAGAAAGACACATTCCTAGATTCCGAGCCCAAATCAAAAAACGGATCGCCGAGTACAGAACGCGACTAGCCAAGAGCGAAAACATTCCTGTGATGGCAGCACTGGACTTCTGGCAGGATTCTATTTACAAGCGATGAGCAAATTCCTGATGTTTTAGATTTTTAATTTTTTTTTTGTTTATTCTATGGAACCGTGGGATTTGCACCACCGTCCCCGAGATCTGGAATAAACATTAAAAAAATATATACACATATCTTAAGTTGTTTCATAAAAAAATAATACGTACATTTGAAACCTCCACAAACAAACAAAAAAAGAATTTTGTGAGAGTTGATAGCAGTTTTAGTCAAATTGACTAATGATTACTCTGCCAGGGTTAATGCAGAATTTTTTTAGATAGTTTTTGCTACAAATTTGATATTCAGACTTCGTCTTTTGGTGCAGTTTTATAATCTGTACGTAAAACTTACCCCTAGTGTGGCTAGCCTTCCAATTCAGCGGACGATATTCTTGAGAAGAGTTTTTAGTGCGCAAAAATGCATGAACGCTTGCCAAAAAATTTCTGTCATAATGAAGAAGTGATCTTAAAAGTTTTATTCGTCCCTCTTTTTAAGAGGTGACTAAGATGTCCGTTGCACGGAATTCAGAACGTGATAATGTGATTTTATAATTGTAGACTTGGAAAATGAACAAGAATGTTACAGCTCGGTAAAACGATTAAAATAATTAAAAACAATTATGCTATCGTATACAGCTTATATTTTGTGATTGTTCATTATAAAAATAAAATAAATTCACTTAGTATAACACCACTTTAATTGAAAAATTTTCCAACTGGTTTCGGAATCACCGTTCCTTCTTCAGAGATATACAAAATTTCGACACAAAAAGTCATATCTGATGATTTTTTTTATGTCTTCATGAATAAAATTAAAATTCAAAATTATATTTTAATAAGTAAAATCTTTGAACCTTTTTTTGTGACATTATTTTGCCTTCAGCATTTTTTAACATCTTCGTTTGTTTGGCATCGTGCAAACAAACAATATCGTTATTGCGCTATCGTGTTTTTACAAGCACCGAGTTTTTGTGAGATGGGTAAATAAACGTCGTTATTCGTTAACTAAACAATTCATAAACTTCATTGCATATATATGATATGTGTGATACTTTTATGTAAATATTTTGTTTGTGTTTCTTACAAGTAAAAAAATTAAAAATACATATATTAACGTAATATAATCAGAAAATCATGGTCAATACATTAGGTATGGAAGTAGGGGTGAAGGTGTGACTTGTGGAAGGTTAGTAAATAGTGGGGAAGGAGAACGAGACAGATAAACAATTAACTAACTAAACAATTTATAAACTTCATTGCATATATATATGATATGTATGATACTTTTATGTAAATATTTTGTTTGTGTTTCTAACAAGTAAAAAAATTAAAAATACATATATTAACGTAATATAATCAGAAAATCATGGTCAATACATTAGGTATGGAAGTAGGGGTGAAGGTGTGACTTGTGGAAGGTTAGTAAATAGTGGGGAAGGAGAAAGAGACAGATGGTGGGGCGAAATTGAAGATATTCAAAGTAGGACCATGATTTTGTAATAATGTTACGTTACTATATATTTATCCCCGATAAATGAACGAAATGCTCAATTAAAGTGTCGGTACACTAAGTGAAGTTATTTTATGTTTATAATTAAAAAAATAGGTAAGTTTCCGAACCATTCGGGCGTTTACTTAAAGGCATTTGTTCTACTTAGTCCTTGGATAGTATTCCTCACAGGAGACCTTAAGTAATCCTTTGAGAATGTTATAAGGAGAGTCGTTAAATGAGGGGAGTGATTCTGGGTCTTGAACTCAATTTGTGGAGGGGTAAAACACAAATTCCGGTAGCCATCGAATACATCGTTTTTTAACGTGAATACTGCATCAGAGTACCAACTGCTTTTTTAAAGGAAATAATGGAGAGGAAGTTCTGGGAGGGTAAAGTCTATTAGGGGTAGGTAGAAATCTGAGGTCAGTGTATCCAGGAGTGACGGATGTATGAATCCATCCCTCTCATTGCAGTGCAAGACGATGGGTTGAAACAGTCCGGCTGAAGAGGTCAAATGTACTCCCCATGCCGGCCTCTTCCTATCCGGCCCACCACGCAGTTAGTAGGTAGACGCAACCGCCGTCAACATCTGGACAAATCTCATCCCATTTTAAGTAATCAAACCAAGCGACCCGCTTGCGGTGACCTATGGTTATCCAATTAATGGATCTCGGAGAAGCGGAACCCATACCTGCCTCAAAAATTGAAATTGGGATGATGGGAAGAAAGGTTGGTAAGTACCTGGGTGTTCAGATCTGGTCACCAAACACAGCTATAGTCAATCGATCAAGTAATTCATGTCATAACCACTTAAACCAACGTTTCAGAGGTGGTCTTCGGATGAGACTGAAAGTTCTCTGGAATGTGTCGCATACGTACTATTCGAATGTATAATAATCCAATAATATTTTAAAATGTTAATTAATTTTTTTTTATGTTTTATCGTTGGAAGATCAAAGAATCTCGGCTGATGTAGTCTTTCTGCAGAAAATTGATAGATTAAAATTTAAAATTCTTCTTTATTGTACAATAAATCTTTTTAATTTAATTTTGATTTCTTCGGAAATCACTAGATTCACTCGTATATAATACCCAAGTGGAATCCTGTAAATGGTCAAATTTATATTACTTATTTATTATACTTAATTTTTGTGTAAACTGTTGTTGCCTGAAATAAAAAAAAATAAAACAAAATTACACGCATTTAGTCATATGTGAACAAAATAAACAAAGAAAGCATCAATAAAAGCGTTTATTTTATGTTACTTATTTTAAATTGTCTGTACTTCATAAAAATCCTTACTTTGCTACCGTAAGAAATATTGCTCAACACGATTTTCTATTTTATTCGGAGCATTAAGCATTTCTTGTTCATAATTTCCATCAGTGAATTAACCCGGCCGAGTTAACTTTGTTTGGCCGGAATTATGTTTAATTTTATTTACGTTAGTTAACGAAGTTGGCGTCCTTGAAAATGAGATATTTTCGCCGGAGACAACATTAGAGCCTACAAAGTTTGGGTGCCGTCGTAAAATAACGAGACCTTCCGGATTCCGATCATTTAAATCTTAAAATCCCCAGAACTTGTGAACAAAATGGGCAAAATTCCGCGAAACTAATGATGCGTGATTTATTAATCCTTATATTGTGATGTAGGTAATACGTATTGTAGGTACATTTGAAGCACATTTTGAGCCAAACCCTCTACGTGGTTTGTTCCGTCATCTTTCAATACGTCTCTTTATTAGGGATGTAACGATATCGGTACAGATACCGATATGTCCCACATATCAGATTCGCCGATAAAAATTTCGTTCTTTCTAACATAGTGTTTAAAATTAAGCCGTTGAAATTTTATTGTTTTCATGTTCGCATTATATGTAAGTAAACCTATAGTAAAATCACAATGTTATCGAGAATCTTGTTCTTTTTGAATATTTTCCATCTAATTTTATATCATTTATCTTCAATTTCCAACACACCTTATTTTTTAATATATCGGTACTTCACTGTCATGTGAGTAATAAGGGGGATTTTTGTAATACATTAAGCATTGAGTCACAGTGGGTTGTATCGGTATCGGTATCGGCATTATTTAACGCAATTATTTTGTTTAATTAATTTTCATCATGTACCGCTGACCTTTGAAAAACCACGATGATATAAAATAACACGTAATTATGTCTGTTCCATACTTTTCATGTTTATTACACTCGAAATAGATTTTTCTGTCACCCATCCCAATCCAACGATTCTCATAAAGACGCCAGTTCATCTCATTTAAGAACGACCTCTATTTCCAACCAAAGATGGTAAACAACGAACTCCAACAGACATCCGTTGACCGTGCTATAAACTACAAATTCAATATTATTCCAAAATTATTTGAGAATAATATTGCGTTCAAAGATGACTGTTGGGATTATTGCAAAAAAATAGCTAAAAAGTGTCTTTCCTTGGAAAAAATAGGAAAAATTTGTATTAAAATACGTGTTTACTAATTTATGTAATTGTTTCATCACACATAGACTCTAATATTCTATATGTGTGTAACAATTATTAAAAATAAGTAATTTGTATTTTAAAATTTAAAAAAAATGTATGTCTATATTGGATCATATGAAGTGGAACTATATAAATGTAATAAACATATATAAACGATACTACGAAAAAAGAAAATGAAAACACAAATTAATCAAAATAACTTAATTTTATTTGTAATGAACTTAAAGCTCTCTTCATTTAAAACGCGTGTAAAACTCAGCAATAGTGCCTCCAATCTGACTTGTAATGAATTCGTAGCAAGGTTTTCATTAAATTTATTTTATAGGCTTTATCGCGATGGAGTTCCGTTAATGTGCCTTATTTAAGGTGAACCATATTTTTCCCTAAATTTACCTAACGTATTTCACCATTAGCAAAACTAGATTAGGAGATCAAAAATATAAATTGGGGCTACATCCTTTAAGCGGCCCGAAAGGAAATTTAAATGAAATGTTTATTTCATTTAAATATTATACGGTAACGTGGTCTCGTTCGGTACTTGAAGAATTAAGGAGAGTATGTCGAATTATGATTTTAAAAAAAGCTGATTTGTGAAGCAAATTTTGACTGTATCAACGAACAAGTGTCGATTAATAACTTTGCACGATAACTGTTTAACGTATTTTGCCAGTGGAATAAATAATGGCCTACGAAAAGTTTTACGACACCGCGATATTTCTTTCTCTAAAACAATAAATAAAAACAAATTTTATCGAAGGAATCGAGTACATTCTTGGTTATGTAAGATTACAATTGAAAAAAAAAACTCTTTGTGGGGTGGTTTGACATCACAAAAAGTGTTAAGCGAGGCTGCATAATATGACTGTGGTTGTTCAATATACGAGGTGTGTTCAAAAGAAAAGGTGAATTTTGAATTTTTGCGGGCTCTGTACATTCGATTATCGTTTTTTTTTGTTATGTTGGTACACATATGTTTATCGTATGTTAGCATTATCAGCCATTTTCGATTAGTGGTTTATTTTTGACAACTGGAAAGGTTAGTCACGTTTTGTTTTTTCTTCGATCTTTTACTAAAAAAAATTTTGTAAAAAATCGAAAAACATCGATTTTTTGGATTTTTTGAACAAATGCTGATAAGGACATAGAAAATAAATCAAATCTAAAATTTCACTTCAATCGGACTGATTATGCTTCAGAAAACGAACCGTAAGTAAAAAAATCGAAGAACACACAAAAACGTGACTAACCTTTCCAGTTGTCAAAAACAAACCACTGATCCAAAATGGCTGAAAATGCTAACATATGATAAATATATGTGTACCAACATAACAAAAAAAAATCGACAATCGAATGTACACATCCCGCGAAAATTCAAAATTCACCTTTTCTTTTGAACACACCTCGTATACACGGATATTTTTATGAAATGATTGGGGATTTAAATGAAAGAGATGGGTTTGAGCGTAAAAATGAGTAATCTGAAATTATGTTGTCTGTAATATGCTGATGATGCGGTGTTGATATCCAACAGTAATTATTTATTTCGATACTAACAGACTATTGTCCAATGACACAAAATACACAACGTTAAATAAGATAAACAAGAGCTACAGAAAAATTACAGCACATACACTAATGAAGCAATGAAAAAATATATATTTCAGAGAACATTCAAGTCCAGAGCCTGAACGAGGTTTTGTAAGAGTCATATTAAATGAAATTCTTCGGAGTTAATTGTCATAAAGACTGACAAAAATCATTTTGACTGGTACCAAAAATTTCAAGACTTGAGTTAACAAGTCTCGACATACTGGACAGTGAGGATGGTACACATAATTTGAAAAGTGTTGATTGACTCGTTGTTCTGAGTCTACGGCAAGGAATTTTGAACTGGATGAACAGCAATAAATAAGGTGATTCAATCACGCAACTAATAAATTTGAAAACGCAAACCAGCTCAACGTCTGTCCTATCCTTTTCTAATGAAGAAATGTTTGTTCAATTTCATCATATAAGTATAATAAATGATCAATACTCTTTCGTGTCTAGGATGCACGAAGTATGTAGGAATAATAATTTAATGATGAATGCGAGTAAGTCTAAAATCATGGTATTTGAAAGAGAGAATATGAAAACATTGTGCAATACAGTTTTGAAAGAAGAATTCTTGAAGCACGTGGATATATTGGGGTATTTGGGAAGTATATTTACCAGAGATGGAAAGGCTGATAGGGATATTGAAAGAAGGTTTAATTTGAAACATAATTAACAGAGGACTTGCGGTTGGCGCTAACAAAAAAATGACAAAAGAAGCGAAGCTTGTAGTCCACAATGGAGTGCTGATACCAACTATGTATGATCTATGGGAATGAGGCATGGAACTGGCAGAAGAAGGATGAAAGTAGACTGAATGCTGTAGAAATGGGATCCCAGTGGTAAAACCATTTGTGATTATTTGAAAAATTATGAGATTCCCAAAGAATGAAAGTTAGATTAAGAATGGGACGAATATATGATGATTTTTTTTACATGAATACCCCACAAGTGTCGCAACCGCTCCTAACCGTCTGGAGCCAGTGAGACTATGACAACCTCAATCGGGGAATGTTGTGAGGCTTAAGGTATTGGGGAGGGGAAGGAGAAGGGGGAGAGGAAGGTGGGGAAATACCTGGCTATTCAGATCTGGTCACCAAGCAAGGCTAAAAACCATTTCAAGCAACGTTTCAATTCTGAATAATAGTCTTTCACCGGGACGATATTGAGAGTATCTTCCACTCTGGAACGTGCGCAAATATACTATGTATTTTTTTTAAATGAATTAATTATAAAACAGCACAAATTAATTAAATAAAATTTACTTGCACACGCCGGGATTTGAACCGGCGACTTTCGAATTCGTAGTCGAGAGCCTTACTTCTCGACCATTGAGGCCGTCGTTTAGGCGTATAGAGCGAATGGACGAAGATAGGAATGTGAATGGTAGAAGAAGTCAGGAAGCCCTAAGATAATATGACACGATTAAGTAAACCAAATACTCGAGTCGGGCCATGTCGATTCAGAATAACAGAATGGTATATATGAAACGATGTATGAATGTTAGTTAGTTACAAGCTATTTTCATGACAACGCTACGTTTTCCGGCGCTTTATATTCCAAAACCTCATTATTAGGCGGTTACTTAAAGCTGTTTGCTTTAGCATTGGTAAGGGGATTAGAAATTACTTGTGTAGTAAAATATTTAATATTCATAAATAGCTCAGACCTTTCGGTAAATAGTGAAGACCATTTCGTATTATTTTATTCAAATTACAAGAATAAATAAGCTTCATTAAAAGCTTACTGAATTACAAAAGAAATACTCGTTAAAAGAACATTATACAAACATCCATAAAGCTATTCAGAATGTAAAAATACTCGTTTTTTATTGATACTTTCTCCTTCAGTATTCCTTAAAACGACCGTGAATATAATGTGTTTAACATACTGCTATAATAAATGTTTGACATGTAATAACAAACGTCCATTAAAACTTCAAAGATTTGCGCTTTGGCTAGCACCAATACCACGATATCAAGATTTAACCACAAAATATTGTCCAAATAGAACTTTGCATGGAATTATTATTACATTAAAGCCTCAATTATACGGGGCGATTAAACAAACCAAAAACATTCAACAGGTAGTTTTTTTTTAATTATTCATCTATACATGTCTCTCTATGAGAACCTGTGTTGGGAGCAGGCAAAGTCAGTCGGTAGTGACTAGCGACTAACGATTTGAGATATCAGACGAAGCGACAGTTACGCCGCGTAATGGCAATAACTAGTTCACATGAACGCCAAAAGCACGCGTTTATCGCGATCAGAATCGAACATGTTCTAATAAAATCGCTGCTACGTTTAAAAACTGCTAATTGAGTTACTCCCAGTGAGAATACCTTATCACGATTTCGTCGCTACTATTCAAATAGCAGCGATGAAATCGCTCCATGTAATCGAGGATTAAAGCAATGCAGCTAGAATCCAGAATAAACCACGGACAAATAAATAAAATTTTGTAAAAAAAAAAAAATTTAAGTAGTTATATTTACAAAGGGATAAAACATTTTTATTATTCTTCCCAAAAAAGTAAAGAAAAATAAACTAATTATAGTCGAAAAAAATAATAATTGAAAGTGTTAGCCATATTTATATATGTTAATGTTACCTAACTTCTAGTACGTAATATTCACTGCTTATTATTATGTTTAGTTATTATCATTGTTATCAACATGTTTCTACTACACAAAACTCAATTAAAAGATTCTCGCTTGTATAGTGCTGAATTGTATCGTAGGACTATTGCGGTGTAAGAATCTTGCGGGCGGGTGTTCCAAACTAGTTCGAACCATTTTGAACCATTTTGAACCACTATCGGTGTGCACAAATACATTAAAACGAGCGCTCTTTAAAGTGATTTGTCTGCACGTTAACCTCGCTATAAAGTTCGACCGGTTAACGAAAACAAAATATTTTATTTGAAAAAAGCTGCTGCTTACAAATTAAACCTATTTTACACGTAATATTTTTCCTTTTTTATTGCAAGTAGCTCTTAAGATGATTCTAATACGTATGTGTTTTTTTCAACGTAAAGTATTACATTCCGAGAGTCTAATTTTAATCTTATATTTTCAACCTAACTTTGTGCTACTTGGCTTCGCTTTGGAATCGATGTCCGTATTGGCAGAGTACATCAGTGCATTTTCTAATATAATATCTGCAAAGTATGGAATAAATGTGTAATTTGTTTTCTTTAACAAAATAATCAACACATAACAAATAGTCATGCAATGTTTTTCAAAATGAATAAGGTAATTGAGAGGTAATTCATAGAAAACTTAATTTTGGATTTGAGGTCAAAATACTCACCTTAGCCTAATGATACATTTTTTTAAATTAAACTTTAGTAAATATCTAGTACGATTGAGAAGTATTTTATTTATTTTTGTTTTACATTGTGAAATATTGGCCATTAAAGAAATTGATTTTTCGCGATTTTAGAGGCACCTTATTGGGGGCTAACGTTGATTTAAAAAAAAGTTTTACGTCGTCTTCTTTGAAAATGTAATGAAATACAAAATTAAAAAAATTTTAAAAAAATGTAAAAAATAAGCCTTATGAAAAACGAAAAATTTATGCTGGAACACAAATTTGCCGTATATAATTTAAAATATCGACCCGAAAAAACTTTGTTTTTTTTTAAATGTTTTTTTTTAAATACTTTTATTTATTCAATCGCGTTTACACAGCAAATATGATAACACAATTTTTTTACTAATGATAAACCCGCGAATAATTTTCTAAATTGCCTCTAAAATTATGAAAATTGTTTTTTTTTCATGGCCTGTACTTCATAATTAAAAAAAAATCTTCTCACACGTAGTAGATATTTACTAAACCTTTAAGTAAAAAAATATATCATTGAGTTTGGATGGGTATTTTGGCCTCAAATCCAAAATTTAGTTGTGCATGAAACAGGCAGCGCTGCCGTTCCTGTTAAATGATCAAATCTATCCATTAAAACAATGATATAATCTACCCTTGGCCTGTAAAGGTAACGAATATTTCCACAAGGAAGACCGCAGTCGGTTTATTGGGCAATACATCACAGATAGCTTTAATGTATCTATTTAATCACTATCAATTTGCTCCATGGATATTTGCGTTTTATCCCTAGCAAATTCACATCACCGGAGCAGACCGAAGGCACTCAATTCCGCTACCCAATTTTCCAATATTTAAAGCTTTTAGTCGGTAATTTGCCGAAGCTTTCAAGTTTCGGGAAAAAGATCTGAAGTAATGAGGGTCAAGGAATCATTCAATTGAAAGTGCTTCAGCATAAATTTAGATTCGGTAAATTTTTGGAGTCTTTTATCTTTGCTGCGCACGTTCTGTCTAATCTACTCATATTCAACCTGCACATCTATTTCCAACTAGCTGATATGTACCCGGAGTTGCTCGGGTATAATAATTGATTTGACAGCGAAAGTAACTATCTCGAAATATAGAAACGTTCATTTGAATATTTTATTTTATTCCAAATGTTTATTTTTCAAAATTTAATATATCATAAAGTTCTTAAGTAGGTACCTACTCGTGTTTTCCATTATGAAAATATTCTACCCAAAAAATCCTGCTTCTTTTGAGTATGCAATCTGTGGCTAACCAGAGTGTTACATCTATGTGATAACCTAAATAAAACATGGCGGCTTCAATGTTTTTCATACTAATTTTAAAACGTTATAGCAACAGTTTTACATATTGCATTTTATTCAAACTACTCTCTAAACCTTCCGAGCACTAATAAGAACAAACTGTGCTATTTTCATAGAAACCGGTCCAGAAATTTTCGAGAAAATCGAGGACAAACAACAAACAAACTTACATATATTTATATATATATAGATAATAGTTCTACACTGTTACTTCTAAAACTTATATTATATGATTGAAACGTATGTTCTTACATAGTAAACGATTGTGCTTTGATATTAAAATTATCTTGATCTCAATCGCGTGATGTTTCAATGCTAGATGCCCCACACGGGCCACTTTTTCACTGATACGTTTTCACTGCATAGCCGTATAAATGGCCATTTTCGCCAATGTTTGTACATTGAGTATTTGCCATAATAATATTTGGATAACTTGTATGCCGCCGTTTTTCGGAAAAATCCCCCCTAGGGCGCTGTACTGTAATATATACGTGTAAATATATATATATATATATATACATATATAATCACCTCTTCCCGTAGTATGTTCATCTAGTAAGATTTACATGACCTTTGTTGATCTACCTTTAACACCGTTTATCTTGGCTCCGGTGGAATACATCTGCACGAGTTGGCAACAGTATATATATATATACAGTTTTCATATAATTAACATAATCAAAGTGAGCATGATTATAAGAAATAGCAGCTTAGGGATATGTATATACACGAGTACTAACTGTTTAACTGTTGGCTTTCGGTAAGAAAGGCTGTCCATAAATTGTCAGTATTTTTGTTTTGTACATTTCATTAGAAAATAATTACCAAGTAATAAGAATACATGTTATTTTCAGTTTTTAACAATTTATGCAATAATTGTTTTTTGTATGATAAACACGACGACGATATATATACTCGTAACATACACTTTAAAACGGCGACGAACTGCGCACAACTAAATTCTGTAAACAAATATATTCTGTTCGGGGGCATCCCTACCACTAAAACTAGTATAAAGATGTTCTGCCCGAACGTCCTTCGAATACACAATCGAAATCTGCGCCCGAGTCAGGCTCGGGC
This sequence comes from Halesus radiatus, assembly GCA_022606495.2. Taxonomy (NCBI): domain Eukaryota; kingdom Metazoa; phylum Arthropoda; class Insecta; order Trichoptera; family Limnephilidae; genus Halesus; species Halesus radiatus. Next base: position 66,725 of record JAHDVE020003569.1, read on the forward strand.
AAAACTGTTAAATGGTTAAAAGCAATAGATATCGGTAGAATTTTTGCATAATTATCAATGCGAATTCATTCTGTTCGCATTTCCTCTAAATAAGTATCAATTCATTTAACTTTATTTTCTATGATTTCAAGTTACAATTGAAAATATCTTCATCTCATAGGGTATTGTGGGTTTTGCAGATACGTCATAGTAAAGAGTTTTGCTCGTATTCGAATCTACAGGTATGGTATCTCCATATTTTATCCATGCATACAAATGAATGTCTGTCCGTATCGACCGGTTTTGTCGAAAACAGCACAGTTTGTTCATGTTTGTGGAAAATTCAAATTTTCAAATGAATGTTTCTTTGTTTCTTTGTTTTGAGGTAGTAATGACAAACGACAAGCAAGAATTCACAACTTTATAATATTATTAAAAATAAAAAAAAACGAGCAATGCCGGGTACACATCAGCTAATTCAAATTGCGCTCAGCGTAACGCAATGCAAACGTTTCTAAGAGATATGATGAATCAACACCAATCTTTTTAACTCAAATTTCGCATGAGGTCGCTCTTCCCTTCGCTTTGAGAATTACTTACATAGATAGTGTATCAACTAAACCTCCGAACAAACGTATTTATTTGCCTACCCCTTTACTTGAATTATTATTAATAATAATGTATGTTTACCACGTAAAAAAAATCACTCTTTGTTAAATAAGAGCAAAATATCTTATAAACAACCGTTTTGCTACCAACATAAATAAGCATGTAATAAATAAGTAAAAAAAACTTTACTTTTCTAATCGAAACACGGAACAAAATACGTATTCAAAGCGAAATTAACTGCAAACTATGGAACATTGTTTATTAGCACGCGGAAACTGAAATACGAAACGAAGCGTGGAAAGTGAACGAGTAATATTCTCCTTTGCTGGTTTTCCTGCTCCACGATATTTCAAATTGCAATACTTACTGCAGCAATATGTGTATTTATTTTATGGTAGAAATCAGAATATTTCATTTCCGTGCGAATCACATATGCATCGTTTCCCGGTACTTCGATATCATTGGCCGTGCGGCAGAATCAAATTCAAATGAAAAAATCTTTATTGTAAAAATTAAAAGAATAAATTATATAATTAAAAATACACTTTGTATACGGGGTGTGTTCAAAAGAAAAGGTGAATTTTGAATTTTCGCGGGCTGTGTACATTCGATTATCGATTTTTTTGTTGTTATATTGGTACACATATGTTTATCACATGTTAGCATTATCAGCCATTTTGGATCAGTGGTTTGTTTTTGACAACTGGAAAGGTTAGGTTAGGTTCTTCAGGAATAAATTAATACATTTGAGTATTCATTTATTCCTGAAGATGATAGCATTGCTATCGAAACATGCAGAAATATTTATATATTTTAATTAAAGTGGCGTATACAAAGTGTATTTTTAATTATATAATTAATAATGACGCCACAAAGTTATCAATCATTTGAAGAAATTATAAAAGAATAAAGATCAAAGGGTATAGCTTATAAGTACATCCTATTTTTTACAGTTAACCCAAAAATACAGATATATTTATATACCTTAAGAAAAATAAAATAACCACTTCATCAATAAATTTAATTTTACATCGTGGTACACATTATTATAAATGTATTTTATTTAATTTAAAAAAATATATTATTGGTCAGTAGGCTAAAGCTTTATGTACCCACAATAGACACTTATTCTTAATTTGTTATTTAAGGATATTCTTGATTTTTATCTTTGTTATTTTAAACACTAAAAATTGCTCTTCATCGGTAATAAATATTTAGATATTTTCTGAACGTGAAATATATCTTACTTATTGTATAACATTTTTCTTTTATCATTCCAATATTGTGTTATCTATGCACAATTTCATTTTTCACTTTGTTATTTACACATCGACCCTTTGGAATAATAAGGTTCCAACTGACAATGTTATGCGATAATGAGTCTTGAAATTACCTTCTACAGAGCACATTATCGCATGATATTGCTGTGTCAGGTGGAACGTTGTTACTCCAAATGTCGACACGTTCTTAACTTTTATATTTCTGATTTTTGTTGTTTTACACGCTCATAAGGACTCTTTATTGGTCACATATTTCTCATTTCTCTTATTATATCGTATCTCTTATACTTTACGTTATACTGTATAAAATCCGAAAGGTGTTAATAATTAAAACGAATAAATACTGTTTCGATACTTTTATCTGTATTAATTCCGACAAATTGCATTAAAATCCTATTTGCAGAAATTGCTGATAAATTAAAGTATTTATAATATAATATACAGAACTTATTAACTTATTAACATTAAAAAACGAAAATCGCTCTAGCCACAGGATAAATAACGTACTTGAAGTACCTTTATGTAAAACTAGGCTTGCGCAGAGACATGCTTTTTTTATTGCTCCTAAAATTTTTAATTTTCTATCTACAGAATGTAAGTGTTGAGATGGCCCCCCCCCCCTGACCTTTAAAGATGTGATGGCCCGCCCTTCCTTCGTTTATGATTTAATTTAGCAATAGACCTCCGTTCGCGCCACCGGTTTAAGATGACTCCTCTACTGCTGCCTTAAATTTTCCTAACTAATGTGATCGGAAAACCCTTTGTAGTTTTCCTTTCAATTTGAGGTTTTTCTCCTCCTTGGCCAGCGTGTAACGTCTAGCCCTATGCTAACATTCGAGTGTTTCCGATTTTCTTAATTTTCACGGTATTTTTGCACTCCAATGTGGTCAATTTCCCAAGCTTTTCCGGAGTCTACGTTGTGTTCTGATTTTTGGTTCAGACTATTGGAAAAACAAGGTCTTATTTTGTGGTAACCCCTATTCTTTGTAGCGTAGGCAGACTCTCGCATACCATTGACAGAATTCATATTCCTAACATTACTCCTATCTTAGACTTTAATGTTCTGAACTCTCTATTATTATCCTACTATGCAATCTACGTTAATTTCCTATAGGAAGACTAGCATTTTCCTAACTTTACCCCTAAATTTTCTATTTTTTTTCTATCGTGAGTTTTAATGGGAAAACTTAGCTTCTGGGCTATACTAATTGCACTATTCCTGATCTATATAATACGACGTAGTTTCAATTTTAAATTTGGTATACATGAATGTAATGATCACAGTATTATCGTCTTTCCTCATCGTACTAAGTGTTATTCTACATGGGTTAGTTTCAATGAATTTCATGGTTAAAAGGTACAGTTTTACTTGTTTTGGCGCCATCTCCATCCTCTCCTAAATTTGGGAAAATTACATGATTAGGTTTTAGTTTTCACAGCTTTTGTTATGATGAGGGATCGAATACGGTTTGTTTTGCTGCAATTCGGCTCCAGACCTACCCCTAAAGTACTCAGATGACCACGTTTCCGGTTAGTAACTCTCCCCACACAGACGCACAGCCTGACCAAACGGTATACGTAACCTCTTCAATTTTCAGTTCGTGCGCTATTGGTCATCCCCTGTACCGCGACGGAAAGAGCACCTTCCTTATCCATGGGTCCGAGACCCTCCGAATTCCCGTCCTCCAGACAGTTACATTTAAAGGAGATCAAACCGGTTCCGTCCCTCGTCAAACAACATTAGATACTTGCGAATTTTTGCAAAGTCCGGGTTGAAAGGCCGTCCTCCGCATCAAAAGTTCAGAGATAACCACGCTTAAATCAGCAATTATCTCTGCCCAATCGATAGGTACAAATTATAAATATATGTAAACAATACGAGTTTTTATAATCCACAATACTCCAGTTTTCCCAGAAAATTGTGGATCTGACATCTCCAACACAGGTCGTGAATCTGTGCCAGATATCCAGATATACTACTTATGAATATACGTAAAAGTGATAATACAATATATATAATAGATTACTTTTGGTTTGGTTGACAGGTTGGTTTAATGAGACCCTGCTATCTCATGTAGTTTGAATTTAACTGTAGATTGATTTTTTTGTTTGGAGAAAAGGTAGGACTCCAAAAAGCCCAAAATTTGCAAGGCCTGAACCTTGAAAACCTAAGTCGAAGATAAAATTAATTTCATAACATAACTTGGGAACGTATTGTCGACGAATGATTATGCTTATTTTGACATTTCTAGTAATGTGGGTTTTTGTTTGTTCTGTTGAATTCATCAATATGTTCGAACGGGTGTGGAGCGCCTTTGAATTGAATCTTTCCATGAAAATGGCGCTATAAAAATATTTATGTACGCAAACTACAAATACGTGATTTCTAAAAGATGATAGTTCATCGCAAAAGATGATAGTTCATCGCAAAAGATGATAGTTCATCGCAAAAGATGATAGTTCATCGCAAAAGATGATAGTTATTTTTCAATTAAATGTCGACGTTTGTTAAGGTACTTATTCTTCGTAAGATGTACTGAAATTCGAATATATATATACTTATACGTATCTACATACTTCGATAAAAGAGGGTGTGGTTTGGAATGTTGACCTAGTTTTAATAACAGTCGAGGAAGTGTGTCATTGATATATGCGACAGTTATTAAGTGTCAGAGACCCCCGTCAGGAAGCATAACAATTAGGATTCATTGGTTTGTTTTAGAATGATAACGATCTTTGAATTAATAAAAATCGTTTGGGTTGTTGGTAATTTTAGTAACGTTAGTTTTGAATTTAAGTGTTAGGGAAAATATATACTAATAAAATGAATTGTTTTTATAGGAAATATACATAAATATAATAATTGGTTTTATATATATACATATTAAACATTGTATATAAATAAAGATAAAATAAATAACGGCCATATAGATTTGATAGATACATTATACACTTTCTTTATATATATACCTATCCATACACACATACATACTCTTAGTAAAGGCCAAGTTTTTAGCCGAAGTTATTTCACTATACACCTAGGAAAATACACACGTACATCGGGAAGCGGTCAGCGAATAAACTGTCTCTCATGTCCCTTCGTCTCGCAGAAAAACAGGTAGGAAAGCCCATGGACAATTATCGTTCCCTCCTATCATACCCTACTGTGAAAATGTCACCTTGTCATCGAACATCGTCAAAGATAGGCATCGATCCATGACACCTCGGAATGCGAGTCCCCTCAAACACCCTAAATGTCGACGCTTCTGGGAAAATAACTCACCAACGTCAGGATGGTAGGAAACCAGGTCCACCCTCTGGAAGCGACGGATATCCTCAACATTCAACAAGTCTGGTTCTTTGTCCACGAGGGATAATTAGGTGAAGCCAGACTGGTATTTCGTTCCCTTCTCCGTCCTCCACGTGATAGAGAGCTTCAGACGATTTCACTCGTTTAACCCCTTAGCCAACGCACACGGGATCCAAAGTGAAAGTCAATAAGATGTTCTGAAGTTGTTGTTTATGAGTCAACTCAATAAAAGACAATTATACAGGTAGGTGTCTACCGGAATTTTTATAAATACTTAAATGTATTTATGGAAAAAATAGGTATTTTTGAATATTTAAAAGTCAAGTGCTGGTAATGAGTGAGACAATTGAATTATCTATAGTACTAGTTTAATTATAATTCAATGCGAAAGGAAAGGTTTATCGTAAAATATCTCATGAAGGTAGATGTACCCGCTGGGTATCATAAAATGTACTTGAACACAAATATTTGATTAGAACGGCTTTGATCAAGTATACAAAACATTCACTCATGATAGATAACGGTCGTATAGTATTGACCTATATATTAAACATTAAATATAAATATATATTTATACATATAATATATGCATTTATACATCATTAGAAATATAATTCAAGTCACTGTCCTCTTCGTCCCAGGGATCCTGAAAACTTTAATATTTAATGGTTGGCTCACCCGAACTCCCGACAAATTCATAATTTTTCCAGACGGGTTATACACGCCAATATGAAGATTCAGAAAATATTGAACTTCCCTGCCTGGAATGTTTAATCTAAGTTAGAAATATTTACTTAATACAATCTAGTGTTTCCTAATTTCAATTCGTGATCTACCGATTTGTACTATTTCTTCAAATTTAATGATCTCTAAATCCAAATATTATTAGATAATATTTAAATTTTGTTGTTTTATTTTCCTATTTTATTCTTTGTACTCACGTAATTCTCTTTACTAACTATTAATTAAATCCGTAAACCGAACGCTTGGTAATATTTTAGAGCTTTATTATTTTTTTTTGACGAAATTAATCCCACGCTAGGTATTAAAAATGAATTATATGAAACTAAGACTCAGCTGTTTTAAACTTTCACTAAATTATTTTAAACGCAATTATATTTAATTTTTCTTAAACTCGTAATGAATTTAGTTCAACACAAAATATGAATTAAATCACATTTCATTTAAACAATTTTAATTAATTCACAGAAGCTAATTTTAAAAATCTTTAAACAAATAACTTTATTAATTTTAGAAATTTTCAACATTTATTAAATTATTATTATTATCACATTGCTCTAACAGTTTTGAGAAAATTAAATCAAATATATTGTTATCAACTTTAATTGCAACTTTTAGAATCTTCAACGTAATGTAAGTATTATTAATTTTTAGGAAATTTCACTATTTATGAAACTATTATTGAATTAGATCAACAAAAGAATTTATTTTAACACTTTATTTAATTGTAGGATGTCAAATCTAATGAAACTTTCGAAGTCCAGAAAAAAACACTTCTAAATTACTCCGCACGCAATTAACGACGTATCAACTCGAGGCGAACTGTCTAACGTTATTGGATTTTCAAATGTTAGGAAACGGGTTAATGTACTTGTTAGTAAATTAATAAAAACTTACCCTACTTCTTAGTGCATATCCAAATTTTTTAGTTTAATTTCACACACAAAACCCGCAAAACAACTACCACTATCACGTATTTTTATGCATGCAAAAAACCATGCAACCTCTAGTACAGACTCCTTCATAAAAACACCACCACATTCGCTCCCGTCTTCTAAAAAACGCTCCCCTTTCTCTGCCTATCTAAGACCGACCGTGTCCTCCCTTATCAAATTAAAACAACCACCCTCTCTGACTATCTAAAACTCACTATCCCCCTCCTCCGAATCGACTACCTACCTTCTCCCCAACTCTCCAAAAAAACCGACTATCTTCCCGTTATTCGACGCACAGGTCCGTACTAGGTATCCTTCGCCAACTTAAACGAATTTATAATTCTTTTAAATTATCTCCTATAAACCAACTATTCTGAGTAAGATATTTACTTACTGTTTGATCCCACTATCGAACCAAAATAGGTACCGTTCCTGCTAGTATCACGGTACATTTGGCACTCACGCGTGCCAAATTTACCCATTGCTTGGTTTAGAAATTCGCTCAGGCAACAATAATAACAATAACAAATGGGCCACTTCCACCATATATACCCTATCACTTAGACTATATCTAATGATTTACATATTAGTTTTATTACTAATGGCTTACAGCTTAGAAATTTCCTAATTCTGGCTTATAATTAGTGATTTACATCTAAGAGTTATATAGATAACGACAACTTGGACCTGCAGCTAGTGACTTAAACCTGGGTAAGCTCAATTTCATAATCGAAGTCATCAAGACTATACCTATATCCTACCCATTCCTCACAAAACCGTAAATCTGAATGCAGAATAAAAGGCAGCTTCCCAGTTGCGCTGGACACCGAATCGCATTCAAGATCGAACTACTTACTCATATAAGTTTTTATTTATTTCATCGCATACAAAATATTAACAAAGCAGGCACACTGGTCTCTCAATGCGCATCTGGATATATTATTCATAACAATTTCGTCACTAACTTGATAATTTATTATCTTCAGTCCTAAGGAGAGGTAGAATCCAACTCATTTCTAAAATCAATAACTAATTCCTGTTTCTTAGAGATGTCACATTATTTAATTCTTCAACGTGCCTCGGTAACTTCATTATTTCAACACCTTGCTTTAAACGTTGGTACCTAATTTATCACCCTCCCATAAAAGAAGAATTCTCGCCTTCATACAATCATTATTGTGATAATTTACTACCTGCAGCCTAGGGTAGAGTGTCACTATTATCCATCCAAAACCCTTGAGATTCTCTAACATTGTGTCTTAGCCCGAAACAAACCGCGCTCATCTTTCAACGCGTCATAGGATTCTTATTCATTTTAACTGTTACCGATTACAGCGGCGTCTCCAAGACTTATACTCGGGTCGTTGAAAAATCCTTATTTAATTTGTTTTAGGTATTTTAGGTGAGGCACTAGTTTGCGGCTTCGAACCATAGCAACTAGTTAATTTTTAACATCAACTACACTGTGTTGATTCTATTTAGTATGTCAATTAATATGCTTGTAAATCATTATATTTGCCCAAAATGGTAATCTAGACAATGTTTCTATCTGCTTCCCCCTTTCCAAATACGTAATTCACGCCGAAATTGCACAACTCTCCAATCCAATCAACGATTATTTCGGATATTTTTCCATCGCCGAATTTATGCCACCCGCCTTCACTGGAATATTTCTGGGTCCTCAACCTTGTAACTCAGTCTGTAACATTCTCATGTATTCTTTTCAAGTGTTCGTTTTTGTATAATCCCGTTATCGTCGCTTTCGATATGTTTGTTTAGGATTCACAAGTCACAAGTCATAATTCATTATTAAGGAATGTTTTTACAATAAATTCTCCTTCTATGAGTTCTATGAAGCTCTGGTACTTTCCTTTCAGCCACCTCGAAATCGTTCTAAGATGTGCAACGCTCCCTTATCCTTCGAGACTCTAAATTTACATGAATTATTTTAAAGTATAAAAAAAAAAGATTTTCCTGCTAAGACTCGAATTCATCACAGTGTCCACACACATCATCTTTAAACACATACAAAAATGAAATAAAAAACTGGATTAAAACCAAAGATATAAACCTTTTCCTGCTATAACTGTATATTTTCCCCACTTTTATTTCTTTGTTTTGCGATTTGTTTTCTTATTTAACTTAAAATCTTTTATTTAACTTACCTTCAACATCCACACAATAATACAAATAAACTAATATATTGCAACTAACTGATACCAGGTATACCCACGCACTGGCCTTGCCTATTTGAGATTTTTTGTTTTATATACATTACACATAGGTTGTTCAGATGTATTTATAATTTAATGTTAAAAAAAATGTTTGTAATCATTGTACATTATTCAAAAAATGCATTAATAAATAAATTTGCATTCTCTCAGTGAGTGTGATCACAATTTGATCGGCCTTCACATAAACTTATAAAGCTCACCGAAAACTGTTAAAATGAACTGATTTTGTCTTTAAGCTAAAGCGGTGTTCACTTACCTCATATTTTTAAGTGGATTTATGACACCCAGGTGGCTAACAAAAGTACGGCCGACTGTTTTATTTGTCTCGTGAGTACCATATTGTGTATATATAGTAGATAATTGGAACCCAGGAAGCAGTAAATCTCTTCTTCATTTTCAACAATTTTCAAGTGATTCAATAGTGAGTTCAGAGAACCCATGTCTGTATGCCATGTAGGAAACAGAAATAATATGAATCATATTTTTTTTATGTGAACACCGCACAAGAGCCCCAACTATTCCCGACTCCCGGGGTCAGTGGGACTATGGCATTCCCAATCGGGGAATTTTGTGAAGGTGAAGGGATTATGGGATGGAAGGAGATGAAAAGAACAAAGGCTGATGGCAAAGATTTAATTTAAAAAAAATTTTTTTGGAAAACTAACTGTTTACAATATTTATAAAATATGGTAATATGGTAATACATAATATTAAAAAAAACTGAACCAATAATAGATTTTTACTCAATTGTCTTATTTATTAATTACAAAAAAAAAATAGTTTAGCCCCTGGAGATGGGGTGGTGGGTTAAATGGGAAGGGAATGGATCTTGTCGGTATAGAGTAGGTAATATGCATTGTGTGAACGTTATTTACTGATTTTAGATTTGAATTCGTGAGGTGCTGAGTTGAGTACGTCGAACTCACCGTATGAAGTGTTAAAAATGTGTTAATAATATAATAATACTGTAACGATGATTTACAAATTTAAAAATAACGTGCTCTCTGAGTAAATGCAAAATAATATATATTTCACGACAAGTTCTCATGATTGTGGGCTTCTCAAAATAAAACTTACGTGCACAAAAAACAGCTTGTTCTAAAAACGTCAAAAACTTTTTTAGCCTTCCAAAAGACGTCGAGGAAGATAAAGGTCGTCGAACTTTTCATAAGATATGTGTTGAATATGTGAAAAAAATCTTATCATTACATACCAAGAAAATTTTCAGTTTATTTATATATTTAGTAGCTGACGTACCCGGCGTTTCC
>JAHDVE020003570.1:0-11063 GCA_022606495.2 Halesus radiatus
AATGAACTGTTTCATTACTTTGAAAAAGGTTAAATTGTCTTTGAAATATGAATTCAGTAAATAATACGTTGCATTTTTTTAAATAGCTAATTACATGTTTTTATTTAATTAATACTCTAATTTATTGACCTTTATGGCTTATTAATTATCCCTGTTAACTGTGATAAATTACAATTGAAGGTAAATTCCTCGAGTTGCTCCCACATATTTTCTTAAGTAAACTCCTCGAGTGGCTCCCACATATTTTCTTAAGTAAACTCCACGAGTGGCTCCCACATATTTTCTTAAGTAAACTCCTCGAGTGGCTCCCACATATTTTCTTAAGTAAACTCCTCGAGTGGCTCCCACATATTTTCTTAAGTAAATTGAAGCACACTATTTAGATTTTAAAAAATTTGATCGTTTTTTTGACGTACAAATCGACATCATTCCCATCCAACCAATAATGACCAATAATGGACTCCAGTGAAAAATATTATGACCTAAAAATATTTATTCATATAGATCAGCCAATGCCGATTCTGAATGTATAACTCTCATTATATATACGTAGAATTTATAAATCGTTGTTTAAAAGTGAATAAATAATCATCTCATCAAAACACCTTGTCATGTTGGAACCATTGAATTTGGAACATCTGACGTCACGTGTGTATTCAGTTTTTTGATTAGTATAGAAATTTTCCTTTTTGGGTTTTGTTTTGTATTTTAAATTACGTTTTTTTTTTGATTTTGGCGAAATTTAAACTTAATTTGGGTGACTTTAAGTTTTTTAGTTGTTCTTCAATACAAAAAAAAATTATTAAAGACATAAATTAGAGTATTCATGATCAAACCAATTATCAATACGAATATTATGATAATGTTATTGATCAATACCGTTATTATTCTTTGAGTTAAAGTTTACAAAAAGGTTCATAATGTTATTACTTATGTTTAGGTATGGTTTACTATTAACAGAATATAAAATTATGCACGGTAAAGCTCGTCCTTGGATTCACATTTGACATTATAACCTTAAAACCGAGCGGCCATAGATTTGGAACGTTTTGGCGGATTTAAAAATTTAAACTTTGAAAATTATTTTATCTGTGAAAACTAAGATTGAAAAAAAAAACGATTTACACTAGTATTTAAGTTTGAATACTGTTTTAAAGCAAAAAAATAAATAATTTCGCATCCCTGATTCTTGCAGTTTCTAAGAAACGAACGTAATCACCGCTTTACCTTTGTAGAGGCGGCTGGTGCTGGCTGGCGCTGCGCCATCCACCAGCCCCCCTAATCAACCACCCCTCGCGGTCCCCCCGGCGGCTTAAATACCCACGGCCCCCACGCAGTTTGGCCAAGTCATTAGTGTCTTTCTGGATTAACGGAAAACTTTGGAATTTTAACCGTTTTATTGTTTATATGATTATAAAATGTTGAAATATTTATGCACATTATTGGCCACTTCCGAATTTTATTTTTTATCAGGTAGTATTTGTTACACATTCTGCAGATTTTGTGCAACATATATTCCTACCTAATATAAGCTCGTGTTTGTAATATTAAAAAAAAAAAACAAATGCATACGTAAAAAAATAACAAAAAAAATTTCAACTAAATTAGTGCCGGTAAGGTTTAGAGAGTACTTTGAATGTAATCCAATATGTAAAATTGTTACTAAAACGCTTTAAAATTAGTATGAAAAACATTAAACCCACCATGTTGTATTGAGGTTAGCTCATAGATATACTACTCTGGTTAGCCACATATTCAAAAGAAGAAGGTTTGTTTTGGTAGATAATTTTCAAAATGGAAAACACAAGTAGGTCCCTAGTTACGAATTTTATTATTTAGATACGTTTTGAAAAACCAAATTTTTGGAATGAAATAAATTTATAAATTGAATGTTTCTTTTTTCCGTTATTTAGAAATAGTAATAGTCGTGACAAGACATTACTTTCGCTGTCAAATCAATTATGGCACCAAAAGGACAAGCGAGAATTCATAACTTCATAACTTTATTTAAAAAAAATCCCGAGCAAAGACCGGGTACACATCAGCTAGTAGAGAAATAAAAAAAATCTTACAACTAAGGAAAGATAAGAATATAGAAACATGAAATGAATAACTATTTTTTTTTAAATACACAGATAAAAAAAAATACAAAAAATAATAAATGAAAGAACAAAAATCTTTCCCTGGTTACGAATACCTTGACAATATTTGAAAATCTCCTACTACCATCACAGTAAGCGGAAGATGTTGCTTGTGTTATGATGGAGGACTTATGGGACCCAGACACGATGTCAACTCAGCCACTGACTGGTACCATGCCTAGTTAGTATGATACCTAGTTTGATTCATTAACTACTTAAATCCATGTTAATATTTAAATTGTAATTATCGCAGGAAACACCTAATTCCCGGGGCAGCCAGTCAATGGTACCGCCATTTAGATAGTCCTTTGATGTGGAAGAAAATTGCAAAGGGAGCCGAAATGGGGAAATGAATGGTTGGGATGATCGTGTTTTCAAATCTAGTCACTAAACACGGATCACGTCATTTGAAGCGACGGTTCGAATATGGAATGCTTAGATTGTACATTGCTGTTCAGTATAACACCCGTGACTGGAAACTTGTAACTGATGATAATCAACAAGAAAGACTAAATTAACTTTTTTATCAATGACGAAAAAAAGCTATAATAAATAACTTGAAACTTATAACAGGTTTTTTTCCAATTACCTACATAAAATATAAACGTTTAATTTGTCCGGGGACGTGACCCTCTATTAATAGTAAGAGTTAATTTCTATGGGGCAGTTTTGTGAAGGTTCACCTCAAGTGCGCTTTACACCAACTAGCCTAATCTTGTTTCTGTAGCAATATGCAAATTAAAACAATGACTTAAAATATCCACGAGCAGCAGACTCACTTACATGCGCAATTTAGAATACTATTTAACAATTTAGAATAAACTAGAAGTATAAATAATCAAATGTAAAGTACAAATATCAAAAGAGCGACTACACAAAAAACATAATCCTAACCTAACCTAATATATAATCTTACCCTTAGTACCATTTCGATGACCTTAAGCAAAGGTAACGTGATATCCATTTTGGAACCAGCCTAGTTCACTGACACTGTCCACGTTATTTTCGCGTGATTTTGACTGCTGTAAGCAAGATTCAAAAAAATTATTAAAAAAAATGGTCAAACAATATACTAGAAACAAAATATTCGGTTTTGTCGACAAACCAAACCCACGAGTTTCTTAACTCGTGAGAATACAATGCATGGAAATGTATTGTACACTTTTTTATTTGTTTTATTTAAATTGGTGGCAAGCCTAGCTATCCTCTCGCCTCCCCTTATTTTGGTTTCTTTCTCTTGTGTGTCAGGACATCTGTATGAATTATTTGCTCTGTGCCTTAACCCCTGTCTGAAAGGTGTCTAGAGATATCTAATTATTGCCCATCCTTCCAAGAATACTGCAAGATACTATTGAAATAACTATTGGTGGTTCCACTTTTGTTAAGCTAAATTGAAGGTTATTTAGAAAATGCAACCAACACGTGTACGGGGCCGGTAGGTACTGTTTCGATTAGGTTCCGCCTGGTGCCGCCTATATGAGATTTAGATCGGCAATTTTCCGGTAGGTGGCGCTCAATCAGTGCGGCGAGGTGGCGCCATCTATTTTTCTACTTCCCTTTCAGCATTGAGCGAATAGCAATAAACACCCAGGGAACACATCAAATCTCAAAAATATGTTAAAAAAAAACCACAGCACTGCATTTGGTTTGGTTTCACATCTCTCACATGTAAGACAAACTACAAAAAAATAATTTTTCGGGACTTTTTGCATTGCATTTTTTTATTTTATAAAAATTTTAATTAAAAAAAAAGAAGTTTATACGAACAAGGGGATATTATTCCATACTTTTATCAGTCTCAAAATTCTTTCAGTAAGAGCAATTCTGTTGTGCAAAATTATATTTCGCGCCATTAATAACCCTATATATTATACAAATAGATTAGAGCACACTTTTTTTTATATGAATACCGCACAAGAGTCCCAACTGCAAATCAACAAATTTTATTGGATAATACTGTGTTATTTCACAATGTATTAATTTAAAAATAATATGTCATATAAGTGAATAAAAAAATTACTTCCTATTCACCACTTTATTAACATACACAGATATGAGTCTAGTTTTTGGACTGTTAGTTCGTGGTGGAATTCCATTGTATTAGAATTGAAATTAAGACACTTTTGTACTTTCTTCCACTTATTTATTTTCACCAGGACCGGTTTCATCCCACTACGGACATTTTCAGACTGGTAGTTGAAATTCTTATGCTACGGTATTTATATAAACTTAGGCAGGGTTACACAACATTGTATCTATATCATGAATGTTTCTATTTTGTTAATTTATATAATTGAAAAGGTTGGTATTTTATATTATTATTTTATATTCAATATTACCAAAATAAAATACCAACCTTTTCAATTATATAAATTAACAAAATAGAAACATTCATGATATAGATACAATGTTGTGTAACCCTGCCTAAGTTTATATAAATACCGTAGCATAAGAATTTCAACTACCAGTCTGAAAATGTCCGTAGTGGGATGAAACCGGTCCTGGTGAAAATAAATAAGTGGAAGAAAGTACAAAAGTGTCTTAATTTCAATTCTAATACACAGATATCTACATGTTTCGATAGCGATGCTATCTTCATCGGGAATATATAGAATACTAAAAAACAATAATGTCAACTATAGACAATTGATAAACACAGAACACAATAATTTTAGAATAGACTAATTATAAACACAAACAAAAAGTGATGAAAATAGGTAATTTATTAATAAAAAATGTTAATAAAATATTATTATAATACGTTGAATAATAAATTTATATAAGAAATTAAAAAATAAACTATTTTTATTATTAATATTAATATGGAAATAAATTAAAGAGATAGATATTTATAAAAAGATTGATTATTAATTAAATTTAATTCACTATTAACGCTTTTTCTTATGTGAAAGTGAATACCAATCTTTTGAAGAAATTATAATATGTAATATATTTGCGGCACGTCCCAGAGTGGTACATACTGTAGATATCGCCCTGAAAGACCACCATTCAGAATCTAAACCTTGCTTGAAATGGCTTTTGCCGTATTTGGTGACCAGATTTAAATAGCCAGATACTTCCTCACGTTCTTCTTTCCCATCTCCTTCCACTCCTCAATGCCTTCAGCCTGACGACATACCCCAATTAGGGATGCCATAGTCTCACTGGATCCAGACGGTTGGGAGCAGCTAGGACTCCATCATTTTTACAAGATGATTCAAGTACCTGATCTACTATATATGTAAAGAGGTTATTAAAGATTTCGACAATAGAAGATTTTTGTTCTTTATGTCTCATTTACAACAGTTGAAAATGTAATTTTTTGTTAGTAATTTCGTGTATAATGTATTTTAAATTTGTTTACTTTATATTAACTAATATTATAGTATTAACTAAATTCTAATTAATCGCCCGAGGAAAAACCACCAGTTGGTATATCTGAATTTGTTTATAATAATTCCCACGTGGGCTTTTATACTTTTTATAATGATTCATAATATAATAGTGATATCGTAGTAAACATAGAGTAAATGATTAGCTCATACTAGGTATTATCATGTAAATAAAATATTTGATATAATGTCACTCACATTCACCGCAACTGTTTCTGTATTTAGTAAACAGGTAGGTATATAAACAATTTACTAAATAAATAGACATTGGGGAATTAACACATTTCGTATGTATACATACGAAAATCATACATCTAAAAAAAAGATCTTAAATCTTCAAAGTACCTCATCGATAAACTCGGTAAAATATATTATTCTGCAACAATAATTCTGGGACTAAATACCAAATACATGCACCCATTTCTCGCATACACACACTTGGAAATAAATTCACCTCTGATATATACTCGTACATAATGTATACAAGTTTACCCATGTTTAAAAGAAACCTGAATGATATTTTTTATGTTGCAACGATTATAAGAGCATCGCTTAGGAGCTGTTGCATAATTTATTTTTTTATTAATTATTATTTTTTTCACAATGTCATGTACTAATATTATATTATGTCCTTGTATATTATGCATATTATGTCCTTGTATATTATGATCAGGCTATTACTATTTTTATTTAAAAAAATAGTATTTTCTGCAAATTAAAAACCTTTCCCTTTATAACTTCCCTGTGTCATCCACTCATACATTATTGTATGTACGTATTTATATTATAATTATGTTACACTTATATACCTACTATGTATGTATCATGTTCTTTTTTTGTTAACTTAATTTTTTTTTCTTTCTGTACACAATGTTAAAATATGTAATAGCCCATCGGGGAGTTAATAATTAATAAATAAATAAAATTACTAAATGAAATATTTTAATGAGAAGTTTTTATTATTTTTTTAACTGAATATTTTTTAAAAGAATTATTTAATTACCTGTGATGACAACAGATCAAATTCAATATCATGGTCCGTTTTACATAAATATCTATCGATATCAAGGCCTAATTTTAATGAAAATTTCGTCTAAAACCTTAGATAAACCTTTTTGTGCTATGGGGCAATCGAACTCGCAAACCTGACCCAAAGTAAAATGCGTTAACCACTACACTGTGTCGCTTTAATGTTAACGTGACTGTTTCCTTATTTTTATGTTGGGCAGGATCACAGAGCAAATAATACACAGAGATGCCCTAAAGCGCAAGGGAAAGAAAGCACAATAAGAGGAGCGGGCGACCTAGGTAAGATACCAACTAAGTAAAAAGGTTTGGCTTATTTACAAAAACCGAGTATTTTTTTAGAATATTTGGTTTGACCATTTTTATAAATGTTACGTAATTTACTTACCGCAGTAAAAATCACGCGAAACAAACGTGAATGGCAGTGAACCAAAGTTGGTGCCAAAATGGGAATCACGTGACTTTTGCCTCCAGCCGTCGAATTCGTGCTAATCGTGTCTATTAATACTGACGTCATTGGGCAGGATTGACTTTGTTGCTGTAATTAAGTTAATGGATTTACCCCCGGTCCTTTGTCGTAAAGCCATCAAGTCGATTAGCTTGCGACAAAGGCAGGCTTCCTGATGCAACCATGAGAGTGCAATCACGTAGTAAGCTCGAATTATTGATGGTATGAAAACGCGCTGATAGACCTCTAACGGACAAAACTTGAAACATTTTTTTATACATATTTTAAAAAGACTTCAATTAACTACAACCTTTCATTTTATAACAGACATTTTCAACATATACGTTGATTTTCATCCATTGATGTCTTTATATACACATATTTTTATTTATTTTTTAAATTCTTAAATTAAAAATTTACAGTAAATCTTTAAGTTGGGCCGTACATTTATAGATTACAAAAATAATAATTTCATTGTAACCCAAATAACTATCATAAAGTATCTGTGTTCCAATTAGCCACAATCATAGAGTGACCATATTTGTTAACAAGAAGTAGTGAGTAAATAATAATAGGTAAATAATAATAAGTAAATAATAATCAGTAAACAGTAACAAGTAAATAATAATACATTTTTAAAAATAAATTCAAACATCATGTGTTGGTGTATCTGAATATTTCCACGATAGTCTAGTAGTTAGAGCAAACCCCTTACCAAACGATCCCAGCATTCGTATCCCAGTCGGTGCGTTTTTCCAATGCTTCTAAATTGAAAATACATGTTGTTTCACTATTTAATATATAACGTGCTGATAAATTTGTTAGGAAATTATGATTTCACTAGTTTTGATCCCGATACATAATTAAATATGGAGGTACGTACCTAGATATCAAATACCATTGATTAACATCAACATCGCTGTAGCGTATGCAGTTAATTTAGGTTTGGCCGCTTCCTGGGTTGTAAAACTGAAAATAAAATAAACAAATGAATGAAATAAACACATTTAATTTCGTTGTCCTACTGGTAATTAGGCGCTTACTGCGATTTTTTCCCGAATGTTTCAATTAACCAGTAAAAAGAGTATAAGATTGATATTTTAAATCCAGACAGGTTTTTTTAGCTCCAGGTACGCTTTCTAACTAAATCTTGTATTTTTAATTAATTTATACTTGCGCTGAGTAAAATTTTATAAGGAATAAAAGTAAAACACTCGAGAGGTTTTGCTGCACACTAATTTCTGCTAAGGTTAAGATAGTAAAATTAATTTTTTGGAATAGTTCTTATTGAAGCTTGTAAATCTAATTGTAATATATTTTTAATAATTGAAGATAATAATAAGTATAATAGAAGAAACATGAAGTCGAAAAGACACAGAAAGGAAAAAGGTACAGATATCAGCTGGGACCCGAACTAAGGACCTTATGATCTCTCTGGGACCTTGCGCTCTAATCTACTGAGCTACAGCTACTCCAATCCATTCCATCATCTTCAATTAATTCCCATATATTTTTAGATGCTACCTTTTTATCATGTCTACAAGATTCTACCCGAATTTATTTATATTCTTTAGATGGCTTTTAAGCTGTACGAATATATATATTTTTTTAAATTGGAAATAAATAGTCAAAATCATTGAAAGTTTGTAAAAAAGATTATTTAAAGAATAAAATTATCTGTGAAAAAGGAGACACAAAAAATGTGGAAAAACGTAGAGTGATTACTAAAAACCGAAAACAAAATGATGAAACAATATGATATTGAATTTCCACAACAGATACAGGGTATCATATAGAATCGCTTCAACAGATATTTTGTAAACAGAATAACAGAATTAATCAGAGTATACTGAAGGAAGACAACCGCGTTAGAAATATTCAGCTTAATCACGAAGAAATTGTGTTTAAAGAGATTGTTGAAACGTATCTTTTACAGATTCTTAACAGCACCAAACCAAAGGAAAGTTCAGATGGAATCAATTTTAAAGTTTTGAGAGACGCAATGTCAGTAATAGGACCCCATCTATCGAATATATTAAATGAATCGTTACGAACTGGAATATTTCCAGACACGTGGAAAACATCTATCGTGATCCTTATACCAAAAACTGTTAATACCAAGAAATGTGAAGAATTTAGACCAATAAATATGTTACGAAAACAGATACTGGAAATGGTACTAAAGAAACTTTTTGAGTATTTGGAAAAACATAATATATCAATCAGTATTCAGGAACAATAATTCCTGTGATTGATTCCCGGAAGAAAGAAACAGATAAAAAATACCATTGCAGTATTCTTAGATTTCAAAAAGCCTTTGAAATGATAGAAAGTAAAAAAAAAAACCTATTAGAAAAATTAAAAGCTATACGTCTTTCTGACGTAGCTCTAAACCTGCTCAAAGAATATCACCAAGGAAGAAAACAGGTAACAAAATTTCAAAGTTCAGTATCAGAACTGATAAAAAATAGCCTAGGTGTTCCTCAAGGGTCAGTATTAGGCCCAATTTTATATATAGTTTACATAAATGATATAATTGCAGCACAGGAGTTAATAAGGAGTAGTTTATACACATATGTTTTCGATCGTTCACTTGTTTGTCGTTTGCTTTTGTATCATTTTTGCCAGATAATAATGGTTGTTTTTTGACCTCATCAATTTATCATCGCTTTTTAAACATTCATGTATGTAAGTTTTGAGCATATTACCCGTTTTAAATACTAAAATAAAATTTAAAAAATGCCAAAAAAAAATTAAAACAATAAAAAATTGTAAAAATAAACTATTCGCAGTGGATAAGTTGATACACATTTCATATGAAGAGTATACAAAATTTATCAAAATTACTGGAAATAAAAAAAATAAAACTGAATTTGAGCAAAACAAAATATATGGAAATAGACAATAAAACGCATAACATAGGATTGAATTTGACAATTGATGAATAGTGAAGGAAATTAAATACCTAGGTGCAATATTGGATTCAAAATTAACTTTCACAGCAAATTTTGAATATGTATTAAAAAGGTATAAAAAAGTTAAATTTTCTTGAAAGACTAAGTAATAAACTAAATAAAAACATGTTACGTAACCTCAGTAGATTCCTAAAAGGGGTACTTGCCTCTTGTAAAAGGACACCAGCGCCAGAAGCGGCCGCAATCAAGACCTCGCATAAAGAAACATCCACGCTCTGCTCAACAACACCATTCATTCCCCGCCCGGAACCCGCCTCGGCAGCACACTCACTCGCCTGCAATGAAGATGGCCTCCCGACCCGTCGCACTACGTCTCGAAGAAGCACGCAAGTCGCCATCTCGGAGGGCTGATATTTGCTTCCACGGAAACCCCATTGCCACAACGACCTAAACCGTGAGCTGTCTTTACATTTTCCCCCCTGTTGGTGTTGTAATTTATTCAAGTCCCAATTTACATGCCCGTTTTAGAGAATATCAGAGAGAATTTGCCCATAACATTCTTTTGAGGTTAGGTTAGCCTACTGTTCACCATAACTACATTCACCATAGCTGTACCTTCCTCTGAATTAAACCACTGAGTCTGAAAGCATATGGTAGTTTCATTTGACAAAGTATTCGAGTCTGGTTCCCAATTATAAGACTGCCTGTCGGCCTACGACCCTGCAGAAGAGCTCCTTGGCCTGCCGAAACTGAGCTAGTCAAAGGTCCAGAGCCGAGCTCCCTGGAGGGACACCCCTCACCGGGTAAGTCTGTACAAATGCTCTGTCTCCCGTAACTGCACTTTCCCAACCTTCCTCCTCTCCTTCTCCCGCTTTCCTACATCCAGCCCAATCCATTATCATTACAAACACTACAAAGCTAATTTATAACACTACAGTGGCTCCATATTTGGACTATTTCTCTACAATATTATATTTGACCAATAAAAAAGCTAGAAATAATTATTCGAAACAGCCATGAGATGTACGAGTTTACTAATGAAAGGTAAATATACAACAATCAATCAAATGAGAGAGGAGCTTCATTGGATTCCAATAAAAAAGAGACTTCTACACAATGTGTTAATTTTTATTAATAAAAT